>JABASL010000965.1:0-12859 GCA_019775825.1 Neanura muscorum | reverse complement strand
TGTGTGGCCTTTTACCCGAAAATCTCAAAAAAAAAAATGATAAAATATAGTAGGTGATATTTTTGGAAGTTTGAAGTTTACAAGGATAGTATTTTTCAGATTAAACTTAAATTTCTTTCATTTTTAGTGGACCAAAATAATTTTAAAAAACTAACAAAAAAGTATTTTTATTTCAAAAAACCTATCAGCACAGCTTTGCTTAGCCCGACCCAGTTTGGCTTCCCTGTGTTTCTATCCCAACGGCGAATATTATACGTCGTTGTTTACGCCTGCCTAAATAACGCCGAATTGTTGTTCGGTGTGAACACTTTTGTCCCAAAAATTGTGCACCATTACAACCTTTTTTGGTTGTTGTGCACACCGAAACCCACGACGGTTTCGTAATGCACATGTGCCCATGGAAGACCTTGGTCATTTTCTTATGACAATCTGGCCCCTAAGGCCTTGTCACTGTCCATCTGGACACCTAACATTTACTCATATTTACTCCCGTCCACATTGCTTTATTTCTTATCCCTCCAGGAATCCCAACACTTAAAATCCGTTTTTGTAGACCTTGGTCATATTCCAGTCCCACTCTGGGTCCTAAAACGTAGTCACGCAATTACAAAAAAAAAATAAAATCTAACCATCTCGCATAGCTCCTTGTGCGGCCATAACAAATGAAATTTCATTGGAATCCACTAAATGATGGGCGCCATCAATCAGCCGAAATTTAACTCCAGCCACACGCTGTCCAGATAAAAAGCCACGTTCACAACTCATTCGAAATCCTTTCTCAATCGCTGGAACGAATGGTTCTACGGAAACATTTAAAATACATAGATTAAATGAATAAATTGTTTACACCGTAAATATCACATTTAAAACGAAAAATTATAACTACTCACTTGGAACGTTGGTTCCAACAGTTTCGTCTTGAAATACAATTTTTGTATTATCGTGGGCTGGTAAAGGCTGCATCAAACAGTTTTGTATCAAGCTACTATTTCAAGCATGTGCGTCAGACGAGAGCTTACCTCTAATACTCCGATTACTCTGCCAAATTGACCTGACCCACCGCTTTGTTTCTTGTGAAGGTAATCAAACTGACAGGGGGTTACAAGTGATTCACGGAAAGAAACTTTAGGCTTGCCCATTACTACAGAACAGTTGTACTCTCTTTCCATTCTCTAAAAAATAGAATGATTTTAAAATCATAGCTTTCTAACACTAATTAATGCCGTGGATCTCTAGCGTTAAATCTGGCTTTCTTACTTGGGCATAAATTTCCAAGTGAAGTTCCCCCATTCCGGAAGCAATTGTTTCCTTATTATCCTCGTCATATTTGATGTGATATGTAGGATCCTCCTTTGTAAATCTAGCAACTGCTCTGGAGAAGCCGTCCATGTCGTGAGAATCTTTTGGCTTTATAGACATCGAAATCACTGGATCTGGAACGTGCATTGGTTCCATTGAGATCTGCAAGTCTCGCTTGGACACAAAGGAATCTCCGCTGGCACAGTCAACTCCAAACAGGGCACAAATGTCACCAGCGTACACTTCAGTAACATCCTCCATTTGATTCGCATGAAGACGAACGAGTCGCGAAGATTTGATCTAATGAAAATTCATAAGTTAAAGACAATCTGCGTTTCCAAACGTTAAGGCATCGGCTTGGTATACCTTCCTTCCTGTTCTGGAGTTATAAATGACTTCTCCTTTCTTCAACATTCCTTGATATACTCGAATGTACGTTAGCTGTCCAAATTTACCTGCTTCTAATTTAAATGCAAGCCCCACAAATGGAGATTTTCCGGAACGGTCTGGGCTCATTTTAATACGGACTCGAGTATCACTAAAACACAAAAAAATGAACCCGACATTAAACTAAAAAATATGACCACTCAACAAAAACGCTACAAAAACATGTGTACTTCAGGAGCTTACGATTCTACGACATCGCCAACTGCTGGAGGAATATAACCTTCAGATCTAATTCCACTCTCCGAGTACGCAAAATTGTCAACCTCGGACGGGTTGGGTAAGTAGTCTAGTACTGAATCTAGAAGCGGCTGAACTCCCTTGTTCTTCAAAGCAGATCCAAGAAGAACAGGAGTGAAGAGGCGCTTGAGCGTAGCACGTCTAATGGCGGCTTCAGAGAGAAATTCATAATTACAAAAATGTATTGCTTTGCAAGTGGATTGACTTTCTTTCACCTTTCAATTCTTCAATAGTAGGTTCCCTTTCTTCTAAAAAGATCTCGCCTAAATGCTCGTCAACATTTGAAACGTGTTCAATGAGTTCCTGGCGATAGTCCTCCACTTTTTCAATCATGTCCTTTGGCACTTCGCCATACCGAATTATGTCGCTAGATTTAAATAAATATATTAAAAATATAATTATAACCTTATCAATTTGATTCAAAACTTAGGGTGAGTTAGATTTCTCGACATACCCTAACGGCCCGTCAAAATATAAAGCTTTCCGCTCCATGATGTCAACGATGCCTCCAAAATCTGATTCCAAACCAATTGGTAAATGAAGTAATGCTGCATTATGGGCTAACTTGGACCTCAGTTGACCCAGCACTCGAAAAGGATTTGCAGCTAGACGATCTAATTTATTGATGAATGCTACACATGGAACAGTATATCTCTTCATTTGTCGATTTACAGTAAGCGTTTGTGATTGAACACCTCCCACCGAACAAAGCACTAGAACAGCACCATCTAAAACTCTCAAGGCTCGTTCTACCTCTACCGTAAAGTCGACATGACCTACAAATTCAAAATGTCAACGAGATCATGAGTCTATTTATTCTTATCTATTTATTTGGTTGAGTTTATCAACCAAATAAAAAGTGCTCGGGTTGGGACGGGTTATTTCCGGCCATGCGTACCTGGTGTATCAATAATATTTATATTATGGTCCTTCCATACTGTATATGTTGCTGCTGATTGAATGGTAATGCCTCGCTGTCGCTCAAGTTCCATTGAATCCATCGTGGCCCCTACATTGTCCTTGCCTTTTACCTATAATCCCAAATACAATCCAGTCAGTCAGTGAGAAAAATCAACGCGAGCAATAAATTTCATCTTTTAATTGTTTGATTAGAAGAAAATTAACCTCATGCATTTCAGCGATTCTTCCAGTGTAAAACAAAATCCTTTCGGTCACCGTAGTTTTTCCACTGTCTATATGCGCTGAAATCCCAATGTTTCTTATTCTGTTCAAGTCATAATGTTTAATTTCCTTGGAGAACTTCTGTTGCGTCGAGTAGAAGCGACTAGCTTGGCGAAAATATTTACTCAGCGTTTCTGTGCAACATTTTCGAAGGTGGTTTAATAATCTAAAATTAGGTGCAATAATCTAAACTAGAAACTAATTAACGATTAATTAACTTTAATAACGAAGTAGGTAAAGTCTTCTCTTCTGTAAAATTATCAAAAAAGTAAAATACCGCATGAAATTCAAATCTAAAATCAAGTTCCCTCTTTGTCTCTGGCAGGAAAATCTCTTTTGTTAGATTGAAACTTATTTTGCGAAAACTTTCTCTCGGCACTTTCTCTTTTAATTTTCAGTAAATTTGAAGAATTTCATTAGAATTTACTTACTGGCTCAGATTTCGATAAAATTGAGTCGGCACGTAAAATAAACTCCGAATTTAGCTGCCTTCTAAACGATTAAGTGATTTAAGTTGACTTTAATTGTATTTCTCAAAGCAATTTTACTCAGATAACATTTTCTATGCTCGACAATTATCCAAGTTATCGGTGTTTCTCCAATCGAAATGTTTAACAGGTAAATAAATAAGGGGAAAGCGCTGAAAATGTGGAATTTTGACCAAAACCATTGATGTTCTTCTGATCTGCATCCGCCAAAGAAGTCGGAATGTCGGGATTCATCAATAATTTTTCTATTTTTGATGCATTGTACTGGTGTAACAATCAGACACGCGTCTCCTCCTCTTCCTCAAAAATGTCATCTCCGTCATAGGTCAGGCACGGGCTCTCGGTCAAACTGGAAGAAACTCCATAAAGCCAAATCCAACAACAATGGGCCCGTGCTTCCTCCGAATCGCTTTCATCGACAAATCGTCCATTTAAACTTTGAGGAAACCGTCTGCTTGCTTTCGTCCCCAAAAATTCAATTTGATTCAGACCAAAAATTTTCATAATAGGGTCCCTTCAAAGAAAAAAAAATAGAAAAACGGAAGGAGACTTTTAAAAGTCCTTCCATGAAGCCTTCATAAGCAACTTCCTTTGTGTCAGCCTGCAGGCAGAAGTTCAAGCTGGAAGCTCGCAGGCTGTTAGTATTTTTCGAGAACAAAAAGTTAGGATGAAGCATCTGCGACGTTTTTTTTATTTTTGAAAAGAGGAAGTTCTTCGTCCGTTGTATTATTTATATTTAGGATTGTACGTAAAATCTTCTGGATGAAATGAGGAGTAGCCCGTGTTGGAAATACTTTAGAAAGCACCTGGACACCCTTTTGTGTTGGCAAAGGTTTGGAACAAAAGAAAAGGAAGTTGTGGAGAGCCCTTCGCTCCGTCTCTCCCGGCCACCGGTTCGGGTAACTTTGGCCCTTTATCTACGTTACTAACCACTTTTGATATGAATTTATCCTTTAGACAGAGAGCAGGAAAGCCCTAACGACCCGCTTCTTAAGCAAAAAGAGCTCCGAAGCAGAAGTGCATCTACACCTGGTCTTTTAAATTTTAAAACTCATTCGTTGCGTCCTCTCGACACGGCAGAGCTGCAGCTTGGCACGCGTCTTCGTCGTCCAGGAAGGTCCTCCTTCTAGGGACCCTTCGCTTAAAGGTCCAAATTGAAAGGAAGAACAGGCGGTCAATGCTGCCTCCAATCCAAGAACACACGTCAACAAAAAAATAATAAGAAGCATTTGGTCTCCTTCCGAAGAAGTTGAAAAGGTTTAAAAGGACGGGAAGAAGCTGGTAAAGACACATTCGTGGAAGCGCAGTTAGTTTGAAAGCATCATCCAGCGGAGTATTGCTTCATTCACAACATTTTAATAAAGTGAAGGCAAAAAATCTTGTTTGGAAGCCAGAAAGTCGTGTAATAAAACTTCTGGAAACTATTAGTTGGAAGCAAAACTACAAATCCCGTTTGGTGCAACCCGAAGGCTTCATTAATCAGACCTCGGATGCAAACATTGAAGCGAAGACAAACAATTTTCGAAGCTGAAAATTTGAAATTTAATAAGACTTGGAGCCTTATTTTCCGGTTTTTCCTGAGCCTTGAGTGCATGCCTTGATTGTCCAAACGCAATTCTTGTGAGATTTATGCCAAGAGTTGTGCTCGGACATCACTGCTCACTCAGAGAAATCACTCAGAACTATCAAAATTCGACTATCAAAATTCATAACTGCGCTTCACTTTCGGCTGGAGGTAAGACCGTTTCCAGTCCTTAGACGCTGGAACCCATAAAAAATGGTGGTGGTAATGTTGAGAACAATTTCTCAAAAATTTCAAAAAATTTGTCAAACTTATTTTGAATTTAATCGTTATTAAAATGACCTAATTCTTGCCGGCACCCGCTTATGACATAATCAACACGAATTTCCGCAGATCTCAATACTTGTTAATTTTTAAATTAAGGATTGAATACTGCTAGCTTCGTGACATTCATGTAAGTACCTATTCCACTCCTCCAATTAATTTTTGAAGCAAAGTTCACGGCACATCTGTAATATTTGTTTCCAAGGTTTCGTGTAAACGCTAACGAACAAAGTGAACGCTAACGTTCTTCGAAATCCAATTAGAAACTCTGAAACACGAGCACGCGTACTTTTTTTCGCCAATTTGTTTCACTTCGATTTGATTCTCGAATTAGTATGCATTATTTTACATTTTAAATTTTACAACAATAGTCCACAACCAAAATGAATTGGGAAAATCTATTGTTTTGTGCTTTGCTCTAGGCTTATTGCTCCGAATTAGTATTACAAGATGCAGGAAGAGTTGGGTCGAAATGCTGAGAACGAAAATCGACTCAGCGCTGCTCAGCGCGTTCGTGATGCCAGTCGATTGATGCTCGTTGATTTAGAGGCTGAAGGTTTAGTCCCGAAGGCTCCAGTGTCATGGCGAGATAAAGTATTTGACCAACACTGTCGCCAGGAAGAGAAGCCTGTGACCTCCTTAACCAAGTTGCCGCCACTGGCCAGGTGAGCCTCAATCATTTTATTATGAGCGGAAATGACCCATCTAGGACATCCGGAAATCGCTTCAGTTATCAATGCATTTCCACTTTTGTATTAATTTACTTAGCTTAATCTATCCTCGACGCACACGCTATGGTGCCATCATGGAAAAGATTCCAAAGCCAGATGGATATCTTCCCAAAATGCATTTTCCGGCATGGGTCGAATGGCCACTTCATCGGAAACTTCCGCACATTCCGCTTGATGCGTTTGTTTTCTCTCGTGGAAAGCTAAACCAGCCACTTCAGCGCGATGATTTCCGTAGAGATTACACGACCGTTGATCCACACAATACTTTCAATTTTTTGCCAGCCAAAGGCTACAATGCGCTTCATGACCCTGCTACATACCGATATTTCAAGCGACCTCATGTCCAGAAAATTCTTCTTCAGCAAGGACTCATTACGAACGAGGCAGAAGTGGTTTGTAGTCAAAAAGAAGTTAATCAATATCGAGAATATTTGGAACGTAATTAATGCTTTTTAAAGGAAATTTTGCTCCTTCATGTGAGCGTTTCCATATGTAAGAACGCCATTTTGTTTCCAGATTTTCAAATCAATTCTCTCGTTACGGAATTGCGATCCGAGGTAAACGCTAAGGCCTCTCCGGGTTTCCAAATCATCCTTTTCATTTCATTTTCGTTAAATTTAGAATTGGTCTTTTAGGAAGATCGCATGGAACATCAAAATATGTTAGAAAAGGAGCTTCGCGCTTATCTAGCTAACAGTGGGGATTATCGGGTTCGTAAAGAACTGGCAATTGAAAGACAAAAACTTATGCTTGAAGAGCGTGAGAGACGGTTAGAAGAATATACAGCGCTGCAGCGTTAATTTTCAAGGAATCGCGCAGGTTTACTTCATGGTTGATTTATTCACAGCATAAAAGCAAAAATACGAGAAGATTATGTAAAAGCCAAACGAAATCGGGCTGAGCTTCGGAAGCAATTTCTTGAGAAACGGAGGGAAGCAGCGAAATGTGCTGCATATATGAAGAAGCAGCGTGAAGCACTTGAATGTTCACGAGACACACGATGTATGCATGTCGCCATTATGGAAAAACAAGCACGTGCGGAGTTGATGGCCTACATTGTCAAAATGCGCAAAGAGCTTGTCAAGTCTATCAAGGTGAAAAATAATTTCCATTTACAACTAAACAGGCTTTCACAGTCAATTTTGAAATTAATTATTTAACAGACTTGACATGTATAAATTGTAGCAATCTGAAATGATGATCGCAAGGTCAACATTCCAAAATAAAGAACTTAACGAGAGAAAGAGAATTATTACAAGACTACAACAAGAACGCGAGGAACGACAGAACGCATACAAGGAAAAAATGGAGTCGAATCAGAAGCAATTTCGTAAATTCAAAATCTCTAGATGGGAAATCGTAGGAACCTTTATTTTATTTTGCTTGCAAAATTATTTCAGCTCTTTTGACTGAGAAGCGCAAAGCAAACGAGCACCGGATTCTAGCCATTATGCGCAAATTTCTGAACCTTTGGCGTGAATACGTTAAGCGTCGCAAAGCTAGACGAGCTGATCCTAATCATCAGAGCACATGGGATGTGAGCGGTACTACGGTTCAGACTGTGAATGACCTTCAAGAAATTTCAGGCCACGGTTGGCTTAAACTTTTTAAGATAGTCACGTCAGTTTCTTTAAAAAGTTAGAAATATAATTTCTTTTCGATTTGTTTTAGAAAAATTTGACAACTTTATCCTGAATTTGATCAATACGAAGCGCGGAATGGCAACTGAATTGGAACGACAACAGGCCGAGGCAAGGGAGCAGGAGGCCGAGGCAAAGGAGGAGGTAGCCGACGCCGCTGATGACGACGCAGCCGGAAAGAACGCTGAAAAGTAGCCTTGCCAAGTTATTATTTCCAGATCAACGCCTTTGAGTACAAAATTCAAAATTTTGAATACATATAAGTTTTAATATAATTCCACGGTTTATGAACGGATCGGGTCACTAGCTTTTTGCAACCGTAACGCACCGTTTAACATACTAAAGGATGTGAAACTGTTGACCTTGAATAAGATTTTACTAGGTAAAATTCAAAATAATAATAAAATAATGACAAATTGATATCTTTTTCAAAACGTAAATTAATTAATAATTAATAATAAAAACTAGTTAAAAAGAAGAATTATTAGAGTTTCTTCGATAACGTTATGGAAAATTTTTTATCGAAGTAATAGCAAATTGGACGCTGCGATTAGAGAACTGGAGCTCATTTGACCCTATTAGCCGTTCCACCTTTTTGTTTGTTCATATTTGTGAGCATAAGTGAAATATAGGAGGTAAGTAAGTCGTCCATTTTGTATCCTAGCGACGTTTCGCACAGTAATTTAGATCCTCGAACTAGATTTCCAATCGTCATATGGAAGTAAGTATTTCCAGAGGACCAATTGGAAATTTTGGTAAAGGGATGCGTCACTAACAGTTCCTGAAGCCGTAAATAAATTATTGTTGAATCGCTGCAAATTAAATTAGTTGAAATTATCATATGGATTCTTACCTTTGTTTGCGGATGAATCAAGCTCACGCCCTGTTTATTAATTGCAATAAGGAGAAGTTCAGGAAATGTCGGATCGGTTGTTTGCTTTACTTCAAAAAACGCTGATCCAAACGTCGGCCAGCGATAAATAATCTTTAGGAAACTAGTTTTAGCGTCTTCAGAACTCATTCCTAGAAATTTGGTATAATGTTCTTTTCAAAACATGATAAAATTTTCGACATAAAAATTAAACAAATGGCTTCAAATGCCTTACCAGCGTCCTGGTTGTAAGCTGCAACAATTGATCGCTTCCAATCACTCGTACTTTGGACTTTACTCAAGTCGGATGGAATCAGCTCTCGCATTAATTGTCTGCAACAGACAAAAAAAGTTGAAAACATCATTTACAAATTTGAAAAAAAAAGTCTTTGTGATACTCCGTTTCAAATTTTTGAAAATGCTTACGGAATAGACTGAAGTTCCTGTTTACTATCTCCGTAACGTACGCGATAAATAAGAGCAGCTAATTTAGAGGCTTCATCCTTTGAGCATTTGTGATATCCTGAAAATATGAGGAAACGTTTTTTGTTTTTGCAGCTCATATTATTTTTGCTAAATATTCACATACCTCTCAAGTACTTTGGTAATTCTTGATGGTAATGAAAAATAACGTCAGCCATACGATCTTTTCCTGGAATCGTATTACTCCATAACTTTCTCATAAAGAATACTTGATAAGTAAATTGTGGAATCGCTCCGTCACGACTTGGCCTCGCTCGCTTGATCCAGTCCGTTAAATGTCTAACAAAATCGAAAAAGAAATTCCGCTTCGGGAACAGAAATTACTTTATCAGCAATTTTTACAAAAAGACTAAATCCTTCAGCCGACTTCATTGTAAGACTGAAATCAAAACAAGGGACAAACCAATTTTAAAGTGAAAAGTAATTTGAGTTTTAATACTACTGATTGGTATTTACCGAGAAGCGATATTCGCACAAAATTCTTTCGCTCGAGTGGAAGAATCAACCTAAAAATCACAAGTAGAAATTTGTGAATTACGAATTGGCACAGTTCACTTCGTTTTTAAAAAAAAATCGATTTACAGTAATTTTGCAAAAGTTTTCTACTGGGAGTTTAACTAACCTCGAAGGCTTCGTCTGTATCGTCCGGAAAATATACTTTGTGAAAAATTTGCGTCGTCTTATGCTGAATCGCTTCAACTTCGACCTATTCACCGAAATTAATTAGTTCAAAGTTAAGACAATTCTAGTGCTTCAGAAAAAAAACAGATTTCAAACTCACTTGATGTGGGGGATACTTTCGTTGGCCTACTTTTAGGGTACGCTGAAGTCTCTGGAAAGAATCTTGAGCAATGGGATGTCGCCGTGTTCGAAGGAATTGGGTTAATTCTCGTAAAAGTGATTGAGAGCAAGCAAAGAGCCCAGTGGCCAGCCACATCAACTCCCACCCACGCTCTTCACTGAAACGATTTCTGTTATCAGTCAATTGTTTCATTACTTGACAGTAAACCTCGTCCCTAAGAATTTCCTGAAAAAAAAATTATACACAAATTACAGCATTCAAAATGTCAGCAGAAATTACAGCTACATTACAACGTAATTGATAATTAACAGAGGCTGAGTGTTCAGAAAACTGTTTTGGAAAAACAAAATAAAAATTACAACAAATCGTTCGTGATCGTTAATTTACTTGTTTGAGCGGTGAGTCAAAAATGGAATCCGTCAATTCATTCCCAATTTTTGACCGCTTGTGTGGAATGTCCCCCATGTACTTGAGAATCGATGTAAAAATGTAGGCTGCATCTTCCCTGTGAGATTAATATTAATAATATTAATTTAATTAATATTAATAATTTTAGAGATAATTTATAATTAATCTGGAGGTCCAAGCACTTACACTACGCCATCTTTATTCTGCAACTTTTTCAGCAGCGGCTGCCGAATCGGTTCCCTAGAATGTTTCCAGAGTTCGTCACGGCCTTGGCGCCGTGCCGTGGAAAGGGTAGTTAGGGCCTTGGAAATGGAGCGTGGTTTCATAGGTACCCGGAAGTGGTCCAGAGCATATTCTTCCAATGTGTGAGGCTTTTCTTTTTGAGTGTCAACGCCATTTGTATATGAATGCACAAAGCGTCGCCCATTGTCACCCGTTTTGAACAATTCAAGAATCTCAACAGGAGGTTTAGTCATCGTTGGAAGCACCTGGAAGCAAATTAGCAATAAAAATCAGAGTCAGAAAAATCGAATACGTCGAAACAGAACTAAATTTTAAAACTTACGTAAACCGTTTCCGATGGAAAATCCCCTTTGGCGTCCGTTCTCTCGCAACGACCAACGCACCAACCAGATGCCATTACGTTTTCGCCAAAATTGTCATCTTCTAATATTATGAGGTCACCTTTTGTGAACGCTAGGAAACTGGATCCTTCGTCTAATAATATTTGCCAAAATTATAATTTTAGTCAAAACTATAAGACTTTTTAGTAAGCGTTTTTAGTAAGAACCAGTGTTGTTATTCTTAGCGCGAAAATCATTTCTCTAGCGCTAAATAGCAATTTTAGCATAGTGCTAAATAGCATTTTTAGCGCTAAAACTGCTAAATAGCGTTAAATATTGGCCAAAAAATGCATTTTTAGCATACTATTTAGCGCTATTTAGCACCCCCTGCTTTTTAGCACACAACACTGGTAAGAACAAGTTTTAAATAAAAACGTCGAGTAATTTAAAGAAGCTTAGTGGCCGATTAACCTTAAGAATGACTTACTTGGTGGTGCATAGTCTTGAATTGCAATTACATAATTTGAACGGCGTTTTAGTCCATCCAGGAAGAATTCAACCAATTCTTGAATATCTTCCGAATTTGGACTTTGAAATGTAAATTCTTCACCAATTCTTATTGTGGACATAGTAAACGTTTGGCCGAAAAGTTTCTCGCTCCTTCAAAAAATAATAAAAACATTATAAAAACGTTATTTCAGAAATAAGTTCAATTAATTATTAAAGGAATTTGCTATTTCCAAACTTCACTCACTTTTCTGCTCGAATATTTGTTATTTCTGGAAATGAAAGTTCAAGCAGTACTTGCTCCTGATCGTCCACCACATAAATACCAGTCCAATTTATTGCCAGTATAACATCATTCTTCGGTAGATTTGGACCAGAATATCTAAAAGCTTCGTAGAATCTAGAAAAGAGGAGCGGCCACTTGAACTTGGCGTAGGCGACAATATCTTCCTTCACCCTTAAAATATCCATTCGATCCTTGGCATGAATTGTCTGCACAAAATAATCAAAAATGATATAAATGCGGGATATTAAATCCTCAAAATTAAGGTTAGTTTTTAAAGCACATAAATTTTGTAAAAATTTTCTAACCCTTCGAAAGGCGTTGGTAACAATTTGGGTCCATTTCTCAACGGAAGTACTGGAAGCATTCAGGCTAAAATCCAAAAAACATTATCAAAGAAATGATTCGACGCTTGAGAAAGTAGAAATTGAACGAACAAAATTTCTAATTCAGCAATTTGGCATGTTAGATTTCGATGTTAAATTCTAACTATTAGTTAACAATGCTAAATGTTAGCAATGCATTAGTTAACAATGCTAACCTGAAATCTGGAATATAGCTCGTAAGAGCATTGGTCAATTTCTCTGCCTGAAGATCAATACCATTCTCCACATAATATTGTTGCGCTGCGATGATGGCTAAATCCTCATCTTTATCGCATCGATACTCTCCAAATTTTATACCTCGGACTACTTGTTGGTAAATCAGATTCGTCGCAACAGCGTCTTCAGTTGGATCGTGCCAGGGTGAAAAAATTTCCTAAGACAAATTAGAACTTATAAATTGCAGTGAAAAATATACAGAAAAAATAAGAAACGAAAAAAAACGTGAGTGGCCAAGGCAGGAAAATAAATGCAAAAATGAGTGCAATAGGAAGCATGAAGGTTAGAGTTACAAGACTAAGGTTTTATTGGCACTTATTGAAAAAATTGTGACAGAGAAGCAGAAAAACAAAAAAATGAAGTTAATGACTAAATACTATAAAATTTCAGAGGTAGGTGAAGTTGTAATTTACTTTTCGGAAAAACAGCCGCCACGGTGCATTTCGTTCTTGTGCTCCCTGCTCCTTGGC
>JABASL010000964.1:0-12862 GCA_019775825.1 Neanura muscorum | reverse complement strand
ATGTCCGGTGACTTTTTAACCTCCGACCCGTACCTTGCGATATATCGGCATTTGAAAAAACGGTGCGTTCCATCCAATTGTTCCCTAAACCACTTTACAATTAATGATAATAAAAATTTTCACCCAAATCAGAATTTTCTTTGCCTTGAAAAGAAATTTGGTTTCAAAATAGAAATTATGCGAATGTTATGTTGTATTTCATTTGACCCATAATAATACTAATACTTGTAATTTAATGATAAGGACGATTGGTTGAATTAACCCGATTTATCTTGTCTAACATTTTTGTTTGATTTTCTGACCAGCATAAATCATGGAAAGCAAAAATAATTCACAATCTCTTAGTTTTATGCATTGTTTCATTTTGTAGCATGTCGGGTACAATAGTAACGTCTTCCTTCAACAAACCATACGTTTTAAGTGTTCAGTGTTGCACAAAACGTCAGGTGAAACGACCTGCCGTTTTGTGCAGTTCTACACAATTTAGTGCTTTTGGCATGGGAAAAAATTTTAACACACGTTTTGATAGCAGTGCGACCCAACCTAGTTTGAGAAGAGAAGTTCGAAGAACAAACAAACAAGGTTGGGTTGACCTAAGAAGATGAGATGAGTGACGGACGGTGCGGTGGTAGTCGCCGGGGATAAAAACAAGGCGTGCGATCAATTTTTACATTAAGTAGATGCGAGATGATGGATCGTGGGACCATTATTATTCGTCATTAGTTTTATCAAATAATATAAGTAAATTGTAAATATAAGCAAACTGATGCAAAGTGAAGTGAACCTGTTATGTTCTCCTTTGGGACAAATTAATTCCCTTTGCCTAACCGAATTTAAGAGTTGTTAGCGAAGCGAGCGAGCCAACTAGACATGCCGGATTCTAGGATCGAATGGGGAATCCTTTCGATTCTAGAATCGGGCATGTCTAGTTTTGTTAATATAAGCAAACTGATGCAAAGTGAAGTGAACCTGTTATGTTCTCCTTTGGAACAATTTAATTACCTTTGCCTAACCGAATTTAAGAGTTGTAGTGATCGCTGCTTATCCCACGAGATCAGAAAATGGCTCCTCAAATTTTTGTAATCAAGGTTTCAAAATACACAATACAAAGACAGGGGTGGCGGCGGCGGTGGTGTGGTGGTGGTGAGTACGATGAGAAGAGGTGGTGGGTGTCTTAGGGAAAGTCCACTTTCAATTTCACCTTACTTTTGATGATCTGGTGTTGTCTAGTGCTGGTCCATCTGTCATTTGGATCTGTGGGTGGTGGTATCGGATATGCTTATCCCTTCTTCCCATAACATCCATAGCCTGTGTACTTCGCTTCGTCATCTCTCACCTCATCCAGTCTCGACTTGTCTGTGAGTTGGTGAGGAAGGATACACTTTCAGCCATCTTGCAATTCATAAACCAAATTAATTTCAGTCAACAGTTAACTAATCTAATTCTTTAACTGGCGGAATGGACGTCTCTGAAACAGACTGCAACTTGTTGGAACTTAGCAATAGCGCTGGTGGTATTACCGAAGATTTCAGCAATCTCAACTCCCTAGAGGAAGGTAAGTTACCACAATTAAATGTTTAGTTACTGTTATACTTTAACTTTGGGTTTGTATCGCTGAAGAATCATGAGATCTACTGCATCTGCATGGGGATGGGGCGCAGATCGTAGGTATTTGAACATTTCTAAAATTGTCGAACTTGACCGAGGAAGGTGAAAAACGCTCATATGATCGTTGATCGTTGTTGGGGCGGTGAAAAAGGAACGTGATACGTGAAAAACAATTTGCTGGTTAAGGTTTGCAGCACTGAGTGGATTGTCATTTAGAGAATGCTAATTGTTGATCTATTTTTCTTTTCACCAGCATTTAACTGGGATGAAGTTAGCTTTGGAGATGAGCCTGGAATGGACTACCAACAGAATGGTGACGAAACCATGATTCGAGACTCGGATCTGGTCGACTTTGCAAAAATGCTTGATGATGACGATGCAAACGAGAAAACTTTGGTGGATCCAATGACGTTGAATAAACAGTACCAGCAAATGTCATCCAATATTGACGACGAGGAGGAATCAGCCTCTCTTTCGAATGCTCACTCCAGCACTGCTGTCACAGAGGAAATTGTGACCTTCGCTGAATTTGCAAACAATGGGGGACTTATCTTGGCTGCATGGACAAATGCGGGAATTTCCAGCGAAGCAGAGCATGTTACCACTTTTGCTGGAGTTATTGAACAGGCAGTAAAGCACCTTCCGCCTACCCATAGCAAAAGCCGTCGCAAGAGTTCAATCCTGACACGGAACATTCAGGATGAATCGAACTCGTTCTCTGGATGCCAGCTGAACCAGGTGGCAATGGAAAGTAAGGCAGTTCAGAAGCGTCAACCTAAAGCTAAGAAGAATAGTAAGGTGCCCAAGATGCACCAAATGGATCCTGAGCAATTTCCGGAAGCAAAAGGAGCAGTTTACTCAAAATCAAACAGAGACAAGAAGGTAAAATATATGGACTATTTGCACATTAGGACAAGTTTATTTTATTTACGCTTTATGTTTACAACTGAAATGTATGGCCGATGGCTGATGAAATATTTTGTATATTCAGAAATTCGAGTTGCAGCAGGCTAAAGCTGCACATGCCGAAGCTGAGCGAAAGATCAATATCTTACAGGAACGGATTGAATTTCGAGATGTCATCTTAACCGGACTTGTTGGAGCTCCAGGTAAGTTTCATTAAATTTTATTCCTGCATCTTCAAAACCTGGATCAAATGTAAGACAAATATATTAAATCTACATCTATTATGCAGAACTTGCATTAGATAGACATCATTCAACCCTATCATCCCATTCGTTCTTCGAATGGTAACTAGTTGAAAAAGCTCAGACTGTTGGCACTACGTTTACTTAATAATTAACTTCACTTCTTAATGAAGTTAACTATAATTATAATTATAGTTATAATTCGTAACGATTATAAGCGATTTAGCGTTTACGACTAGGTGTTAAGCATCCAGTCCTCTTCAGTCTTCAGTTTGAGCTAGAACTTGGGAGATAATCGGGCTTGAGTGATGTTACTAATATGTAAAGTTTTATATTACGAATCGTTGTGATTCTTTGCCACAGCATAATAACTTCCTACTATAGTTTCGACGGAATAGAAGTTCAATGCTCGGCTAGAGAGATATGGCGCTGACTGGGATCTGCCATCGTCCTAACAATTTTCCAATTGTTGGCCAGCAAACTCCTTTTCCCAATTTCCTTGTCGTAGATCTAAATCCCAATTCATAGTGAAAAGCACTACGATTTTGTATCATTCAAAGTTTTAACTTCTTATGTTACTCAGAAATCCACCTTCGACCAACTAAGACATCTGCTGACTGTTTAGATACATAGATAATGGTAGAACTAGTTAAGCTTATTATGTAATTACTCCTCAAATTCAAAAACAGTTGAAGTTTCAATGGCGGTAGCTTAATTTTTACTGTGATTTCGAAGATATAAGATAGTCAGGTATCAGGTTATTTAGTTATTTGGATTCAAGCAATGGACTGTCACGTAAACGTTTCTTTTCTTAAAAAAACCGATTTAGACAAGACACAAAGTTTCTGTAGAAGCGGGCCGGCCCGCTTCTTTTTACTTTTTTAATTAAATTATTCCCTTAGTTGTCAGTAGTTTACCCATTCCCTGCCTATTCCTATCTTCTGCAGTAGTTTACATGATTTAAGTCGGTAATTGGTAAGAGGTTTTATTCGTTATTTTTTACAATTCCTCCTCCTCCACTGCAGAACTATTTTTCTTGTTTTGAATCGCAAATAACGTTAAAATATAAATAGATTACCAACTAGTAAAAGAAAGCGTAAGCAATAATGTTTCGAACACTTTTATGTATTTTATGTTAATGGCCCTCCCCAATTGAGTCTAAGGGTACTAAAATCAGAGCCATTCTTGTTTAAAACTCAACGGTTTGCTCTATTTTTTTCAGCTGTTGCAGAGCTTCAGCGCCAAGACCAGCAACGATTCAAGCGTATCGCAGGAGAATAACTTGAAGTTAAGCTGAGAAGACTAAATCGAAAACGTAAGGTTTCCTGGATAATTTTAACTGAAACCGAGAAACGCTAACCTAAAAACGATTTTTAATATTTTTTAGATTACCAGTGCTCTAGCTTGGAGTCCATTGTGTCGTCTAAATATTGCATGGATTCTTGGATTCACCATCCAAGTGTTTAGACCATTTAGCACAATAGATTAATTATTTATAAATCCATGAATGTCGAAAAATACGGCTCATGTTGCCAGTGAATATCGTTTTTATAATAAAGTTTGACTTATTTCTACTCTTGTATATTCAGGTAGTTGTGATTTCGGGTTTAGCTACAACCCGTTTCTTTATCTGTCACGAGAATAATGAATTATTAGCTCTGATTACGGTTAACAGTTTGTAGTACAAAAATTACACGGACAGCTGTACTCACGCGTCGCGCGCCGTAAACAAATTTACAGGACGAAACAAAACAGGAACAGGGAGTGAAATTTTGTACTTCGTTACTATTCGTTCGTAATCTTAGATCAATTCTTCCTCGGTTTATTATTTTATACAATAGGTACAGTTACTAATTTATTGTCCACGATCCCTTAAGCAGTGGAGTGGAACAAAGGTCACACTCGGTGACAAACGATCTCACTCTGTAGACTGGAGTACGTTTAGCAACTAAAGGTCTCGTTCTCGCGTATCAGCTCAGGTACTTATCACGGTCCCATCGATTCGCTTGCATACTAAACTTCAAACACCTTCAATACTTTGATTATATACGAAAAAATACAATCTAAGATGTGCCCTAACAAATTCAGTTGGTTACACAGGTTTGAAAGCACTATTGGTGGGGGGTGGCGACTGCGAGCCGGCGAGTACTAGAAATCAGTAATTCGAAGTAGAAATATCTGGAACGATTAAGCAATAGTTAAGTTCCTGGATCTCCAGCCTACAACAATACACTGCACCTCGCTGCATAACCTGACGCTGATCAACATCAGCACAGCCAGTCGCCATTTGTAGTACTTGGATGTTGTTGGGTCTTACAGTAGAGGTAAAAAAATAATTTAGAATGCTCTTGCTACGTTAACCCTCATTCATGTGCATTATTGACTGTTGTACAACAGCGTCGAAAATGCCGTTGACATCATCGTGCATAGAAATGCAAGACACCAGAGAGGATACTAGACAACACGTCCCGAATCCAATGCTCATACCACTCGTAAGTTCAATTTCATGCCTTTGATTACATGAATGCCTGGTACGGGAAGCTAATCTGTTGAACGATGGTATGCTAAATTTGATTTAGGTCTTGGAAAAGGTGTTCGAGTATGTGGACATGAATAATCTGGCGAACTGTAAGTTTGCGTGTTATTTTATTACACAGTGAATAACCTTCACCCTCACCAATCAACCCTGTATGACGATTCGGAACATTTACATCGTTTGAATCGTTACGTTAATAGGTCGACGAGTTTGCAGAGACTGGAAACTAGAAGCCCGGAATATTATGCGGCAACGCTGTTGCATAAAATTTACATGTCTCGATCAGGTATTTTATTATAATAATATTTTTTGTCTGGATATTTACTGATTTATACAGTTATTTCTGTATAAATATAAACCAAACTTTGAATGTGAATCGAGCGAACCTATTAACAAGTCTGACCTCAAATTGACAACATATGAGATCTGCTGTAATGAATCTGGTTTTTTGGAATTTTAGATCAAATCATATATTGAAGATATGAAAGACATAACGGCTGAGGAATCAGTACACGAAGTTTATCAGTTTGGTGCTTTGGCTAGTGCAAGATCCAGAGGATTTGTTTCAGGAATTAGGAGAGTTAGAATGTCTGAAATGATGGACAACATGAGCCCATATTATACCGCTGGGTACAAAGAACTCTGTCAGGACGTCTTACGAACTTTCTTTGCTACATTTGGGAGCAGAACCAAAGTCTTGGAATTAGATTCAGACTTTGAAATGGCTCTTCCGGAACTTCGGCGGCTTCTTTCTCAGGAAACTGGAAATTTGGAGTCATTGTCAATGACCATTCGCTATACTAGGAGCCATCGACTATTTAATGACGAAGTACCGTTCTTCAAACCCAAGCTTACGACTCTGAGGTAAAACTAAGTCTCCTAGCTCGTATTTATAGTTGTTAATTGTATTCTTATTAATTAAAAGTCTTAGATCTGACGTGGGAATGGTCCCAGTTTCATTGCTACGTGATTTCTTTACAATGGCTCCCAACTTGAGGAAGGTCACTTGTCTTCCCCTCTTCTGTTCCAAGAAATGGAAATACTCGCCGAGGCAACCTAGAGCTGGACGAGTTGACTTCATTAGAGTTCTGTTCCATACTATTGTCATGGGTCCCAACCCTCCAGTTCTTCAGTACTTGAGTAATTTGGATATTAACCTGCAGTTGACAGAAGGGGAACTTCAAGGTCTCATTGCAAAAGCATTCCCTCTCAATTCCATCAAGTTGGGCATTTGTTCCGACGTTAAAGGAACGACCCTGGCAACTCTATTGAATGCCGGAAGGAATCTTCTTATTCGAGTGTCACTAAACTTTCATCCTAACTCGCATGCTGCTTCCTATACCCGCTACAACATTCATCTTTTAGAGCTCCGTTACTTGTGTCTCTGCGGCTTCAAGGCTCCAGTTACCTTTATTAGGAACTGTCCAGGTGTGGTGTACTAATTTATATCATTTTGTGTACGATTATGGCGTTTTATAATAACATTTTTATTATCGTTTAGTCTTGAAGACATTGATTGTGGGACAAAGCGGAAACTTGTCAAGGACATTTCCGGTGAATGAAATCGGACCGCACTATTTACAAGATCTGTTTGTTCAATGGGATGAGCTGGAAGACCCAGCTATCATTGAGAGAATCACTCGATGCTTCCCGAAGCTTAAATCGTTTTCCATGAGAAAAGGAAACGACAATGTGCTGCGCGAGATTTATTTGAGCATGCCATTTCTCCAGAATCTTACCATTCTTGGAGGTGGGTTCACGGACGAAGGAATTACTGGAGTCACTGAAATGGTTTACAAAGATATTAGTGAGAGCGGAAGCTTATCCTTGGCCGACCCGGGAAAACTACGTACTAATATGTCTATTGGAAGCCTTAGCAGTAAGCCAAAGTACACTTTACATACCGTTGCAATTGATTTCTTATCTAGTGAATATTGTATTCATTTTAAGGGCTTCGGAAACTTCACTTGGAAAGTGAGTTGATTACTGATGTTTCCGTTTTCCTTGGAATAGGAAGCTGCTTGAATTTGCAATATCTTCATTTACAATGTAACCAGGTAAGTGTCTCATCAGAATCCTATTCACTTTCTACCTGAGAAATTCATATGCCTTCTCGTCATCATTGCGATCCGAGTTATTAAAGAAAACATAATTCCTTACAGCTCACTGACTACTGTCTCTGGAGACTCACCAAATTCCCTTATTTGTCGTGTTTGAACGTGGTTTCATGTGCTGGATTGACGGTTGAAAACAAAATTAAGATGAAGAATGATTTCAAAGCTCAGGGTCGACAAGTCAACATTGAATGGACAATTGAGGAAGTGTATAGGGAAAGCCAGCGCCGAGCCCTAATTCTTCCTGATGTGCCGCATGACTACTATCAACAAGCGCTGTTGGGGATTGGTGGGAATGTAGAAGACGGAGCAAATGGAGTTCCTCCTGGTCCGGGTCCGCGCCGACCACAATTGGATTCATCTGACTCAGAGGATGATGATATCGACGAATATCGTTATCGCCCTCGTGGAAGATTGAATTGGGCTCGCTATGAAAGGGAGTTTGAACGGAATTTAGGTGAGCGGGGGGACATAGCAATGGTACGGCAGCGCAATCGCATGATTGCGGCGATACGTCACATGCCACGTGGGGGAATTCCCTTCCGTCCAAATCTGTACGGAGATGCCGTTGGTGGGCAACCAGAAGAATTAATTTTTCGTGCTCCACTTGAGGCAATGCTGCCACGACCACCAGAGGCATTAGAACAACCGAATGGTCCTCAACCGCCAAGGCAGGAAAATGCGGAGGCTGGAATCATGGAAATGCCGAATCCGGTCTATATTGACCAGCGACAACAAATCCGAGCAGCCGCACTTCCATTGCCTCTTTGGCCTCCAAATGTTAACCGCATACAAATTGGACCTCCCTCCCCTTCAGACTTTCCACCACAAATCCCCATCGACCTGGACTTCCTTGACGGCGTGGAAATGTGACAATGCCAGCAATCAGGGACAAGTGTTCCTGGTTTCCAAATCTAGTGATAGAAAGGTAACCTTAGCAGCTTTATCTGGTCTTACTCGTGCATTTTCATACGAATATTTTATGGTTCTACAGGAGACCCTTTCGGTTGTGAAAATCGATCCAATTACTTACAATATACACCGTGCTGAGTCAATTATTAAGGGTCTTGTAATTTATTGATCCAGGAAAAGGATACTACTGTATCCATCCCGGCCAAAGAAAGTTTTGCATTCAACTAACTTTCAACCTTCAAGCTTGTATTCAACCATAATTGTGTTTTTTTTTGTGTTTCAGTTTTCTGATTTTCTTCATACGTTGGTTAGAATGTCATTATGTACTTCTGTGTTATTTGTACTCAAATCCAAAGTAAAAAGTTGTCAAAATCTTCGAATTTTCATTTTTCCTTCAACCTGGCAATAATGCTCCAGGTTAAACTAATGGCACACTTAATTATTAACGAGTTATTTTGTGTTAATAAATCTCAAGTACTCGTATGACTGTCTTACTTTGAGAAAGTTTTTTTATTTTTTATTATTAGTTTATAAAATTGTCAACGTCAAATTTTTATGGACTAATTTAATACCTAAAACTTTACTACTACTATTCTGTACAGTTTTTTTTTTGCAATTCTCTCAATGTTGCAAAGGATCGCCACCGTGAATCCCTCTCATCTCCGAAGGTTAAGATTATCCGAAGCAGCCAGAAGAGGCGTCGTCCCACTACAACTCTGGGTTTCAGAGGTCATCCAACCTAATTTAGAATTTTTTCAGGACTTTTCTTAATGAGTATTTGATGGTTTGCAGGCTGGCAGAAAAAAATATACCACAATTACAAGGACAACATTTTTTGTCAAGTTTTAACGCCTCGGCGTCATTGTGCTGGTGTTTTCGCTTCTCGACACATTTTCTCAACATTCTCTTGAAATTAAGATGCTACTGCGTCGGCTGGCAGGTTGGCGAACGCGAAGAAGGTCCTGCTTTACCTACATCGTGTTGTTTGTTTTTACGTTGT
This sequence comes from Neanura muscorum, assembly GCA_019775825.1. Taxonomy (NCBI): domain Eukaryota; kingdom Metazoa; phylum Arthropoda; class Collembola; order Poduromorpha; family Neanuridae; genus Neanura; species Neanura muscorum. The sequence continues at coordinate 3,544 of JABASL010000964.1, read as the reverse complement.
TAATTTTACCAAACGTATTATATTTAATCAATGTTGGTGTATTCCATAAGAATTCACTTCCAGCATCTTCCCTGGTGAGTTACTTATTTAAGTGTTTTAGGGGAAGTCATTCCCGAGAACTGAATTGAAATTGTTTGAATAGAGCATGACGGATATTGAAAATGGAATTGTCCATGAAGGTTGTACGAAAATCGCTTCAGCAGAAATGCAACGTAGGGCCGAATATATAAGAAGCCTTTGTGAAGCATATCACTTGGGAAATTTTCAACATGCGAACGGAGAAAACGATTTTAAGGTAAAGGATCCACCGACGCCACAATTTTCCTACTTCTTTCTTAACCGGTAACCTCACGATTTTATTCGACTCTATTGCCGGGCGTTTTTTAAGAAAAGCATTAATATAATCCGTTTTCCAGGAATAAGCAATTAGCATGGTGTCCAGTATATAAAGCTGGTTCAACCTCTTGGCTTCACAACATGATGCTAATAGCTGGCGTCTCAGAAGAAAAATTGAGGAAACCTCCGAAACAACTTAGTATTTGGGCCAGAGAAATCTACGGTGATCCAGAACCCGACCATGTAATTCCGAATTTTAATTAATCATTATATTGATTGTAAGAGCCCGCGTTTACCGTTTTTTTTTTCAACAGGATTTTGAAAATTCTGTTAAAATGTTAATTGTCCGTCACCCCTTTAGTAGAATTCTGTCGGCTTATTTGGACAAATTGTCAAATTCAAGTTCAGGTAAGTTACAAAGAAAATGAATAATCAAACAGTTTGTTATAAGCTGAAATCCTTCAAATCGACTAATGTGTGTCATCAGGAGGGGAGCACGGAACAGCCCATTTCTATGTCAAGTATGGTCAACACATTGTTAGGAATTTCCGGACGACGAACGGTAGCATTTATGTTAAAGAACCTACATTTGAAGAGTTCGTACGGTACTTGCTAAGTATAGATTTAGCCCAGTACTCAGATGACCACTGGCTACCGGTCTACTACTCATGTACTCCGTGCCGGGTTCAGTACGACTTTATTGCCAAGGTTGAGACCTTGACCCGGGACCAAGCTTGCATAATTGAGGGGACACGGCTCACCTCGGTTTTGAAACCAAGATGGAAGCATAAGACTTCGTTCAAGGAAAATGAATCTCTAATTTCCAAGTACTTCTCCCAATTGACCAAAACTCAAATGATGCAGTTGTTCGAAAAGTACAAATTGGATTTCCTCCTGTTTGGATACTCTTACTCATCGTACTTGAGCTTGGGAAAGGATTAAATTAGAGTAATAAAATTTACTTGATTATTAACACGTAATCTAGCCGTCCTTGTTCTGAACGGTACAGATAATGACAAAATAACAAAAAATTTCATTAATCAGTCAGTTTTAAAATGGCGAATTAGTAGATTTTAACTTTTTGGACAGCCCCTTCATCGCTAATTATATTCAGAGGTTCTGAGAGACCCGGATGGACCCGTGCTACAATGTGTAACCCTTAACGGGCAATCCCTTGAAGGGATAGGCCCTTGTGGCCCATATTTGCAAACTTAACATTGCTCTGGAAAAAATCTACCCGTTCGAGAGTTAATTCATACAGACGAACAGACACAGCGTTCAGACAAAGTAGCTAATTATGCTACTTTTTGGCCCCTGCAAGTGCAACCCCTCGAGCTTACACAGCACTTGGTATTAGACACCGCTTTCATGTTTGCGAGGAATCGTTAAGCTCCCTTGTGAGAATTGGCGCCAAAGTTGGCTGGACCCGAACAGCCCATCTTGACCTCACTTCGACCCCTCATAAACCTAACGGAAAACAGATTTGGCAAAAGCCGATAGCCATTCGAGAGTTATGCCGTAACCTGACGGACAGACGGACAGACTGTTTACGCACATACTTTCCCAAGCTCAGTTTTAATAATTTAGAATTAGGATCGAGGTCACTAGTGGAGTGATTAGTACTCTCGTCGTGTATTCAGTTACCCATTCAATAGAATTATAATTGATAATTGCGTCTTGTCAAGTGCTATTCACTTTTTTCTTCATATATTCAGGTGCAACCACAACTCCTTTAAAGTACAAACACATTAATTACGGCATTGACTTACGCACTGAATCCGCTCTGCATAAATTTTAACAACTGTTTAATTAAGTACTTCCTAATTTAATCTCAAGAACAGAACGGTTAGAGGTGGAGGTCGAAAAACTTATCTTTCAACTCAAGATTCGAATTTTATATTTTCATTTGTAAAACAAACAATCCTTCACATAACGCAACAGCGGTTTTTATTAGGTCTTATCAAACTAGGAAAAATATAGAAAATCTTGGGTAATGTGAACAGATTTTGCGTAGATTTTTTATTATAAATGAAGGACATATAAATTAATTACGGAGACGCCACTGGAGAAAGCTCGAATTTCAAGATAAAAAGATTTTTTTTAAATCAAAAACGAAAGTATAACTTAGGAAGGAATCCCACAAATGACCCAACGGGTTTCAGTTTTTGTTATAAAAATAAAATGCTTGCCGTCGAGGAGAATTTTGACGAATACAGTAACGCTAAATATAATTTTGTAGTTCTTAATCTCAAGTAATAACAGAGCTTTGACATATTTAAATTTGTCATGTCTTTTTAAGACCATAAACGGTATATTTCCTAATTAGCGAAACATAAATTGACGGTGTTTACTTTTACATCAGATTTTTGAAAGCTATTCATGGAGATTCTGCAGCCAAGATGGGCCATACCTAATCATGGTTTACTAAAGTAATTATATTTCTTAAGGGCATGTCGTGATTAGCTCTTTTGAAAGGGTTTAGGATGGGTTACTGAATGCCTTCCCTACTGCCGATGAATACTTAAAAGATTTAGTAACTGTGACTACGTATAAGTGATTAGGCATTGCGTCAACGATTCCGTTCAAGTCCAAAGTTAACACAATGCTGGCAGGTAAATTCAGTGAAATAATTTCAAAATTTAGGTTTGGCAATTTCAGAGTAAATTTACCTTAAAATTAAATTGAAAATTTGAATTGTATAATTCAATTAGCACTTGTTAGTGCAAAAAGAATTTTGTAGGACATCGAAAGTGTCAAGTTTTCGTCAAAGAATTGTGTCGTAACAAGTTTTTGTTTGTTAGGACTCAACATCAAATGAAAAAATAGCTTGCAAATATGATTCGAAGAGAACAACATCCAAATTTTCCAGAAGAATTGTCTCAATTCAACTTCTGTTTTTCATTTCCGGTTTCATTTTTCAAAATTCAGGAGAATTTTGATGAAAAAGAAAAGAGAATTGTAAAAAAAAAATTTTAATTTGTGCAAGGAAAATTCGTTACAAACTGCCAATAAAGAGTTAGCACTTTTAGAATGCGTTTGTTTATTGATGCAAAATAAAATACTTCCCCAGATTAGGCGAGAGTCGTTTACTTCCTCCCCCTTTGCCTCAACCTTGGGTGGATCGCAGTATCCGATTTGTACCGTATGGTCAACTGCTATCGATTTTTTTGTGATTGTCCCGCTATAGCCTCCCATGGGAGACATAGTA
>JABASL010000963.1:0-12875 GCA_019775825.1 Neanura muscorum | reverse complement strand
GTACACCCTTAAATGTAGGTTATAAGTAGTTTCTAATAGCAAAATAAGAAAGCACTTATCGGTAGGGTAGCCGGTAGCCGGCAGGGTATGGCTTACCATTGGCCAAGTCGTGGTACGGCCCATACCGTTCGTGTGGCGGTCCCGTCCCGGTCGGTCGCAGCAGGGTATCGACCCAACTACGATCGAGAGATAAGTAGATATCCATTTTGTCTTCTTGACCTGACATGAATTTTCTTTTATGCAGTGACCCTGGAATTACTGGATTTGGAGATTGTGGAAGAGGAGGCCAAGTTGAAGCTGAATGAGGAACAGTTAAAATCAAAGAATACTCACCTTAAAATTGCTGAAGAAGCTAGCCAAAAAGAAATCCAGGACATTCAAACAGAACTGAAAGCAATTTCACACCGAAAGAAAGAACTAAGAGAACAATTAAAACAAGCCCAGTGTCACTACAGATTGTATGGCCCTAGCTTTGCATCCTACTTAAAAGTAAATTATGCCGAAGTGCCTGGAAAGGTACTTTGCCCAGGTACACAGTAAACCTAACCTAAACAAATGACAATGATTGTCAATTAACCTTTTAATTTCTGTCTCCAGAGGGCAAGGTATGTGCTTCCATTCATGAAGAAGACGAAGTGTGCAATTATTGGGAGTGCCCGGCCCTTGCTTCCATTCGAACAAATCCTCTTAGTAAGATTTTAAATTTTATTTCTCTAATTTTATATTTTATAGATCCATTTTATAAACGAAATTTTTAATATCCAGCAATCAGCGTGAATGGAAGTAAGTCCAAGTCCATGATGACGACCAAAAATGGCAATAGTACACAGCTCGATTCCATGACTATGACTACCACCTCCTCTTCCTATGCCTTTCCTGGATCCAGTGATGTAACGGTAATTCATAACGGGACGAATGCATCCAGTGATGTAACGGTTATTCACAATGAGACGAATGGATCCAATGGAACTTTAACTGCCATCGCTGAATAGTTTTTTAGTTAAAAAGTACAGAATTAGGATCTTCATCGTCCATATGCTTGATGTGCCTTAGGACGTCTTTCTTCGTAATTATTCCTAACAGTCTCCTGAAATCAAAAAGTAAGTACAAGCATTCAGACTAAGAATTAATATAACCTTAACGATAGTTAAGAATACTCAAACGCATTTAGAAAACTCCAACTCATCCAGTACACCCACCCACAATTACGATCCAAACTAAGTTAATTTTACATTTTGTCTACTTTTATGAGTACGCTCTTCGTAATGATATACTTATTTTAAAATATTAAAATATTTGAAATTTTGAAATTTTTTTTAAAGCTTTTAAGTTCAAATGATCAAATATTCTCTTTAAAGTTAAAATTTATGAAAAAAACAGTTCTTGGGTTCGCAGATTTCTAAGTGTACGTTAGCTTTTCATGTAAGTTTGAGTTGAGTAGTACTCAATCGTACTCAATGAGTACGATACTTTAATTTAATACTTTAAGTTTTGGGTAACTTGAGATTCTAAGTACACTTTTTGAGTGTTTTGTTAATTTCAGTTTTAAGTTTCTTAAGTAATTTTAAGTAATTTAAATCTTAAGTTTCGATAACTTACCCATTGTGTGTCACGAGGGTTTGTCTAAGTCCTAATTTTCTGAACATGTCAACTACAGTTTCCATTGGAGTCTGATCCGTAACCGTTATTGGAGCCATATCAAGTACTTTCTTTAATTTAACTGGGCTTGCCGTTACTTCATTCTAGGTCAATCAATATTTTGTGTCAATTAAACAAACCCAATATTTCTAAAGGTCAAAAGGTCACTCACATTTTTTGATGATTGTTGTGGTGGTGGATGATTAGTAAAGAGACAGAGAGAACTTCCATCAACTCCATCAATAGTTCTTCGTGCATTTGAAATTGCCAAGTTAAGGTCCCTTCGCAAAACGAATCCAACCAAAAATGGAGAATCATGTGAAATGACAACTGGGAATCCATTATGCTCCGTTTCTTTTAGTAGACTCTCAACATCATCAACTGTCATGCTATCTTGGGTTACAACGCACAATGGCTCAGTTTGCCTAGAAAGGTCAAATGTCAATTTAGAATTTCCGGGTAAGATTGACCTTGGTGGGTCAAGTTTTATGTTAACACAAGTTACCTTGGTTGCATCACATCGGCCGCAAGTGTGGTATGTCCAAACTCTTCCTTCGAATCCAGGAATGGATATCCATTGAGTCCAATATGAGCATCATAGATTCCTTCTTTGGATAAGGCATCTCCAACCCATTTAGCAGACATAGCTGCAGCCATTAATGGAACAATGTATCTGACACCCCCGGTTAGTTCAAACATTATGACAACAAGGGACACGGTCATGCGCGTTACTCCACCCAGCACTGCAGCAGCGCCAACAATGGCGTATAACCCTGGGGTAATACAATCCTCTCCAGCTGAGCATTCGCCCGCAAAGATCCACCACTCGGGATGATTACTGTAAGCACACAAAAAGCGTCATTTAAAAACAAAAAGTATTCACTTTTTAGCGAATTTGGTCAGCTGAAAGGTCAATTTTCGTCAATAGCAAAGACGAAGGTGAAAGGTCAACTTACTACGCCAACTGTTCCACGGCAATTCCAACAATTCGACCCACGATTGCTCCAAAACATAGTGACGGTATAAAAAGTCCTGCAGGTACTTTGATACCAAAAGTAAATATAGTGACAATGAATTTAAAAATGAGAGCAAGGACGAGGAGCCACATGGCATTGTAAACTTCAGGACCGGCTTCGGCGATTTCAATGGCCGAATTTACGTTTGAAAAATTCCGTTTGTATTCACTAAAAAATTTAAAAAAAAAAAAAAAAAACGTTTTCTTTTAAATTTTTCTCAATTCCAAAGCCTGACTTGAGAAGCGAAAACTGAATTTTAATGTTTTTTAAATCCATTTTATTAAAAAGCTTACCACAGGGCATCAAGTTTCCCAGCGCCACAATTGGAGAAGAGTAAATAGATCTAGTGCAAAAACATATAATTTTTGTAGTGCGAATAATTTTTGCAGATTTCGAAAAATGAAATTGCGAATGCGAATAGGGAACTTACCAATTTGCTTGTTGGCATTCGGGTGTATGGATTTGGATATGCTAAAATTGCGGTTACAAAAGTAACGACCAAAACTTCTGTAACTGGATAGTGACCCAATTGAGATGTTTTTCGAAATCGACACCACCAGATGTTGGCACGAATGAACAGGTTACCAATGATTCCCTAAATCAAATGGTACAAAGGTAAAAAATAATGGTACAGTACAATGGTGTAGAAAATAATGGTAAGGTTGCCATAAAATAATGGTAAGTTATAATTAGTAAATTTTAGTGAATGTTAATTAATTGTTAGGTTTAAACTTACTCCAAGAATACCAAGCCCAATGAATGGAACTAATTCAAAGAATATCCAAGGTTTGTTGTACTCAACATAAAAGAGAACGGAATGTTCATTTCCAAATGGATTAATTGATTGAAGAACGAATGCAGCGACTAGAGCACAGAAGAAGGATCTCCATAACGTTTTTAGTGGAAAGTAGTAGCTCACCTGCAAAAATGGGGAACACGTAAGTAAATGTCAAAAAGGTCAGGTCAGGTCATCCTTACCTCTTCCAAACTAAAGAGAACTCCCCCCACAGGTGCACCAAAAGCGACAGAGACGCCAGCAGCAGCGGCTGCAGAGAGTATTTCACGTTTCTTGGCCTCATTTCGTCCATATTTTGGGAATAGGTAAGCGAGAATATTTCCAATACAACAAGCAATGTGGACCATTGGTCCTTCTTTGCCTAAACTGAGACCCGCTGATACTGAGCACATGAGACCAACTGATTTTATCAACAATGTCCATTTTCCCAAGTATCCACGAATAATAAATCCACTTAAGATTGTCTTGATCTACAAAAAAGAGGAAAAAAAAATTATATCAATCACAAGTTACGAGTTACGACAAAAATTGAATCTTAAAAAAATTCGCGAAATTTTTCATACTGAAAGATTTTGTTCAAAAATTTTAAAGTTAAAATTATTAATAAGTAATTAATTAAATTATTTACGAAATGGAAAATTTTGACAACCAGTAAACTAACTAGTCAAGTCAAGAAACTACTACTCGAATGAATTATCCTCCAAATGGCGTTTAGCTTTGTCATAAAAACGTTTAACATTTACAAACTGAAATCCGCAGAAAATCTGTATTTGTTAAAATACATTGAAAAATTAGAACTTGACGTTTCAAAATCATTTTTACGAACGTTTGTACTTTGTACCGTTGAAGTTACTACAAAATTTTGAAAAAAAAAACACAATTTCGGTCAAGGTTTGGTAACCATAACCTTAATAAATTTGGGTCATTACCTCTGGAATACCTGAGCCACATGCGTAGGGAGCAAACATTCGGACTAGAAGAGCTGCTAGAGAGGCAAAAAAGAGTGCCCAAATAACGTAGAAGAAATATGAAACGATATAACCTCCGGCACCGGTGGCACTTCCCCCAAAAATTTCTGGCCAAGATAACCACTGGTTACAAAAATTCAGAAAATTATAGTTAACTTCAATTAAGATTCACAGATTCGAATTGTCAACTTTACGTTTACTTTAATAAGTTACGTAACTTTAATTTTAACTAACCTGAGCACATCCTTGTAGAACTGAATCGGTTTCATTTGAAGACCAACAGCATTGTTCTTTATTTAACCAAAATGCTTCTGGACAAATTCCAAATTTCAGATCTGTCATCCAACTTGCTCCAATGTCAATCACACCCGCCAATGTCCCGGATAAAATACCCACGAGCAGGACACACAGCCACCCACTCCAGGCATCATGAGCACCACGTATCATTTCACAGAACGATTCCTATAAAACAAAATCAATTATTCCAGCAACCATCAATTGACCTGACCCCTTCAGTAAAATTTCAATAAAATTGACTCAAGGCCCTTCCGTAAAATTTTTGACAAAATTCTCCAGGTTACCTGACGCTTTTTGACAATGTAACGATGCCGCATTCGATCGCGAGCAATGTCACGCTGCCAATCAATTGTATGGAAATCTTCATACTGTCCAATTCCAGGTATGTCATCTGAATCGTAGTAACCTAAAAAACCACAATTAGATCTTAAATATTAACTCTTGTTACTAACGTTATCATAACCACGATCATTTCCGTCACAGCCTATGACCTGTTGGTGACCCCGCTTAACGTTGCATAACTGTTAATTGGTTAAATAACCAATTCAGTTTGACCTACCTGTTGATGTAGGAGGAAGATCTTCGCCATCGGGTAGTTCATTCACCGTCCCTTGATGAGTTATATCAATCATGTCTTCGTCAGAAATTGAACTAAATCTTTTCTTTAGCTGCTGCGTACAATAACAAATTAACGCCAATTAGTACCTGTCAAACAGCTGATTTAATTACAATTAATTTCTGGCACTAACCTGAAATATTTGGAACTAACCTGAAATCCTGACCTTGGATCTCGGTCACGTTCAACTGATTGATAATCGTAAATAGGATTAGTGTGTGAAGTCAGAGGAGGAGGAGGAATACCATTACTGCTACCAGAAGACGTCATTTTAAGCGACCTTTCATCCTGATGTATTCTTGCTTCTTGTGCTTACTTCAGTTAGGTTTTGAACGATTGATCGTTGCTTCACTCCGTTGTAGTTCGATTCCACCTGAAGTTTAATAGCGTTCCTAATTGGGTTTCAAAAAATTAAATTAATTGTGGTGGGCGTATTGATTAGTAACTCGAGCCCGTAACCGTAACACCGTAAGATGAGTCACAAGTCGGCTAAAGTCACACTTAACATACCAATAGTAATGTACCGTATGAAAGTAATTGTAATCCTGAGTTGTCTTCGTAGCCGTGAGATTAGGATTTAGGGGGTGTAACGTAATTTCTTACTTGAAGAACGTTAACTTTAACTTGGACTAAACTGACAGATGATATTATTACTAAATTATGGACTAGTGATCCAAAGTTGGGAGAATAAAAACATACGTAGAGAAATTCAGAATTGGACTCGGCGGCTCGTGCCTATCCTCCGTGCTCACAAACAAAAGGAGGAACAGAATGAAAGGGGTATGACAATGGGGAGGCATAAAAAATTAATTAGGTAATACCATTGTCATATGGCCAGAAAGCTTAAGGGCACTACGAAGCATTTGAAAGGCACTAAAGCGCTTTAGTTGATCAGAGGGTACTTAAGACCCTGAAGTTCAGGGTGACCATCCCCGCCCCGCACTTTCTATCATGTCAACGGGTCATTACGTAAGTCGTCCTGAAGGTGTCCGTCATGCGGCTCCCGTCTTCGTCAATAGAATGATGATAACGAGGAGGTAAAACACTTGTTACATAATATGCTTCTTAACTTTTTGGTCAAAGACAGTGGTCCAAGACAGTTGGTCCAAGACAGTTGGTCCAAGACAGTTGGTCCAAGACAGTTGGTCCAAGACAGTGGTCCAAGATCCAAATTGGATCATCCAATAAACCCTTCCACAGCTCTCAGGTGATATGAAAGTGATGTGGCCAAAGTGATCTGAAACAAAAATGTGCTTGGGTTTCATACACGCGACACTGAAAACCTAAAAATTGAATTATCCATGGACTTGCTCGAAGTATGAGTAAAATTGACATAAAAACTGAGGCCTTTGATTAATAATCGATAGTAACCGTGGTAGAAATTATGTTGTCAAAGCATGTATTACAAGGAATGTCCAACTTTACGTGTATGGAAATATCCAGAATTTGGAGCTTCACAGACTTTGGTAAACTTGACCTAGCGGTTCTGGATCGACCTTGTCCATGGAGACAGAAATGTCCAATGAACTAAAAGTGAGGGCATTGAGCTGGCACCCTAAGTGACAAACCTCCCACACAGTTTACTGTGATGGAATTTTTGGAGTCCGAGAGGACTTAATTGGTGATCACTAATTAATTAGCACTTCAGTAATATTAATTATAATATAATATTAATAATTAATCGACAAATGAATTAAAAATAAAGCTTAGCAGCAAGCAGACGATTTTGTTATTGTTTTGTTATTGACCTAATGTCAAAAAATTAAGAAAATTCAAACAAAACTCCCGCAATTTTTGTAACAAGCCTAAAAATGGAGTTGGCGCATGCGTAAAAGATTCCAAATCGCTTAGAATTGGCCCTTGGACGGCGTAGGGCGTGCCCCTTGACCTTGGCAGCTGGTTTCCGGTTAGGATAACCGTTTATGCGAAGTATCAAGGTAAGGTCAAGTCTCTGTGGACGGAGAGGCCTGTGAGAGGACCGCATGCGCATGGGAGCAAGCAGAGGTTGGCTAGAATTCTAACAATCCTGGCAGAATGGATAGAATTCCAGACTTTAGGATGCATTCCAGACTTTTTTCCAGGATGATCTTGGAACAAAGTCTGGAATGTTCGAGAACAAACAAATTGTGGTAAAAGTTAACTTTTTAATTGGAACACGTTTAAATTTAGTATAATTTTTATTTAGAATTTTATTTAGAATTGGTTAATTATTTTGTGTTATATTGCATGAGTACTACAATTAATTAGTTAATTGAAGGACATGAAGGAGTCTTATTTGAAGTCAAAGTCTTTCATTAAGCTTCTGTAAATATTCTTCTTCGGTCAGAAGTGACTTCATCTGTGACTCAAAATCTGAAACACGTGAAGATAAAATTGCCAAGTATCCTGTTCCAACTTTTTTCAGAAGTTCCGGTTCCAGTCCAATACGGTCATTTACTTCTAACAATTTGGCTCCGAGACCAGCTCTCACTACGAACGATTTACCGCATGAACATTCAATCTAAAAATGTTTAAATTAGAATCGAATTTCAGTAAACGCGGGAATTCGCGGTAAAGATCTTCAACTTCATCGTACAACTTTTCAAAGCTGGTTAGTGGTTAAAGTTAACCTTGAGCCCATTAACAACAAACTAGCCAAACAAGCCCTTTCTAGGGAGGGATGGATACCGCCACAATTTATTTCACACTTTCGTAGCCCACCCTAGGACGGGCTTGTTTGGCTAGTTAACAATAAAAGTTTAACTTACATTACAGATTGGAGACTTAGGTCCCAACATTTGACCACCTTTCTTCCTTTTCCCACTAACAATGTTCTCGTTCCGGTTGACCTCGGTAGAAATCTAGAATATCAGATCAAGCACATCGTCAATGAGTAGCCAAACCTTAACCCTAAGATTAACCCTACATTGAACCTAACCTAAACCAGTATTATCTGAAATTATAGTAAACCTTAAGGAGTTGACCTAAACTTTTGGTTAAGAAGTTAACCCAACAACTTTACCTAACGAGACCTACCTTGACTAATAAATAACTTGACTAATCTAATAAATAACCTAACTTGACGTTAGGTTATTAGATTAGGTTATCAGAAGTAAGAAATATAAACATGTAGGTTAGGTTAGTGCTAGATTAATAGTTATTTGAGTGGTAATTGAAATTTACCTTAAAGTTAATTGAGATGACTGTAAGATTTTGTTTGATGATAGGATGAGAAGGTGCCAAAGTTAGGACAGCTAATTTGTTAGAATGAAGAAGAATCATGTAGTCACCGCCTCCTTCAGATTCTGAATTCAAAAAGTATTTCTTGACGTAATAACGATCTACAAACGGACGGCGATCAAGAGCAACTTTCGGTTCCATCCTGTCAGCGGCAGCAACAACAGCAGCAGAAGCTTCCATAATTTCTATCTAAACGTTTCTTCTTCTGAAATCACTTGTCAATTAGGCAGGATAAGACTAAAAAATCTTCAGGTAATTTTCAGACTAAATGGACACGACTACTTTAAGGAATTTAATTAATTATTAGTCTCATCAACTTTGGCTTTAGATTTGGCTTGTCGTCGAGCCTCTTTTTCAGCGTCTTGAATTTTTGTCTGTCTTGCTATAGCTTTCTCGTGGTTGGCACGCTGACGATCCTTTCGCTGAAAAAACGAATAGAACACGTTAGAAATCGATGTGTAACCTGAACTTAATCGCTTCTTCACTTCATGTTGTAATAAACTTACTTCAGCCTTCAGGCACCGTACCATCGCATGGTCGAATTCATTACAGGCACCAAATAATCGAGCAAATTTGTTCTGAAAAGAAAAAAATGAAGGTTAGTTTTGTAACTGGGTTATTTTAGATGAGTTAACTTTAGTTAGTAACTAATACTAACTTTAGCTTCGCTAGTATGTGATTAACTTTAGCTTCGTTAGTTTAGGTGACTAACTTTAGCTTCGTTAGTATGTGACTAACTTTAGCTTCGTTAGTATGTGACTAACTTTAACTTCGTTAGTATAACTTTAACTCCGTCAGTTAGTTATTTTTGCAAGTTATGTTCTAATTGTAAGTTATTATTCATGTTCGTACTTGTCTGTGACACTCTCGAAGGGCATCGATGAGAGCGTTACACTTATCCGTATGTAAATGACGTGAAAGGTCAGGATGCATTCAGCTCAAGTAATTTTCTCTTTGTTGCGTGGTAGGTAACCTTTGGGGTGACAACGGTGGGGACGGTGGATTGTAATACAGTGGCGGTTTTCTGTGACAAGGGATCAAGCTCCGCCGTGCGAATGACTGACTCCGTTGACTAACTTCCTTAGCAAGAAGATGATGTAAGTGAAATAAATCTTCTCGATCTGAAGAGGATGTTGAGCTAGATAAAGTAGAAGACTGAGATTGGGATTCGGAAGATGGTGGACGAAGGGATGGTAATTGATCTTCCCGTGAATTGACAACCAACGTCTCCGAAGTTCTGTTTCCAATTAAAGGATCACTGTAATGACCCGTTTCAGAACCCCGTTCAAAATACGCGTGTGATACTGGAATTCCTTCCAGGAATCGCTCACGGTCCGACAAATATGAACTGCCTCGTCTTCCACTTCCACGACGACTTGAGTATCTAGAACAAAAACAAATGCATGTCAAGTCTTATCCTCCAGTACTGCCCCTTAAGCTAAAGTCCTTAAAACTGAAACAAAGGTCACGAGAATATTATCTACCTATGACCTAACCCTAATCCGCAGCCCTGACCCAAAGAATTATACGCCAAATGGACGTAAGTATCCAGAATACCGAAACCGCTCGTTAGAATCCTAATTTGACACCATTTTTCTACGGAAATTAGAAGCGTATGAGAAAGAAGTAAATTAACCGGCTCCGTGATAAGTCCCACTCCCACCGAATGTGTCCCCCTAAACCTAATCCGAATGTGTCCCGCCAAAAGACGTATTCGGTGGGACACTTCCGTGTGGGGGTGGGACTGTCCCACTGGGACACATTCGGTGGGCGTGGGACTGAAACGGATGGGACTTTATCTGGTTACGAATTGATCACTGACGAGTGACGACGACGATACACACATATGATAATGACCAATGACTTGACCTATTACCTTTACCTGGTGACCCTGACACAGACCGACGTGACCGTTGACCGAAAGTTAATTTATAAAGCACTTTGGATAAAGAACAATTAAAAACTTTAAAATGTAAACAAACAATGCACGTTGTTACTTTTAAATTCAAATGAGAGCCAGCCAGCCGAGAGCTGAGAGATGAGATATTTTTTTTCAATAAAATATCAATCCGGAGCCGAAGTTCGGCTCCCCAGTCCCCGGTCCGGCACGCTTATTGTCATGTCCCGACCATTTTAGCCTTGTCGTCCGCCATTTTGTTCCAGAGACTGTGTTCCAGTCCAGTGGCATGGCAGAGGGTATTAATTACGAATTGTTAATTACCAATTTTAACCTTTGACTTACTGTAAACGTTGTCCTGAGTTGACAGACCAATCAGAAGGTGTTGATTTCTTGAGAACTACTGGAATCGTTTGTCGCTGGAAAAATGGACTAACTGGTAAGCTCTGTGGGGACTGTCGACTTCCAGAGCCACCACCCCCACTATAAAATCCAGAACTACTTCGACTACCAGATTCCAGCTCCTTGGCCCTTCGTAATGGTGACCCGGAGGAAGAGTGACATGGAGACAATTTTCCGACAAGAAGTGATTGTGTAGACCCTCCAGCCTTGGCCAGTAGTCGACAAATTGCTTCCGCTTTTTTGGCTCTCTTTAATTTTTCTTCTGGATTTAATTGTTCCTCTTCAAGGTCAGGAATATATCGCTGTGGAATATTAATTTTCTCTGGTACTCCCAATACGCGGTCAAATAAATCTTCGTCCAAGTAAAAATCTGAAGAGAATCGTGTAGCACTAACAATTGGTGGTCTTCCTTGTGTAGTTTGTTGTCGCCTTGTGGATGACCTTAAGTATTCCTCCATGCCTCCATGTTTGATCTTTGACCTCTCCAGGGCCCTACTTCAAGGTCACTAGTTTTGAACTGTAGGGTTCCGTAAGGCAAAAATCACGAACCTTATTGACCTAATTGCAGCAAAAAACAAAACAAGGATCAGCACAGTTTTTGCAATTGCGGTCCGCAATTGCAAATTCCAACTGCGTAGAACCTTTTGCGTCAATAATTACGTAATCAACTGTGTGCGTTAATTTAATTTAATTTTTTGTAAGAAGGTAACGTGTATCGTGTTCCCTCTCAGAAGACTCATAGCCTCATTTTTTGGATATAAAGGGATGCGATGAACTAGAAAAAAAAACGGAAGTGAAGTGTCGGTTGAAAAGAAAAGTCGAATTCATCTGCATCCGGTGGAATTCGGATATTTTCAGGAATGAACCAACTTTTACCCTACTTTCACACCAGATAAGGCTACTTTTACATGTGGGATGAAAAACTCAAGGGTACTGGGTACTTGAAGTTTCACAGAGGTCAAACGACGGACAGGGACGTTTGCCGTTGCCATGTCATGACCCCCGTGCCCCGTCTTCCGGCTTTCAATAACTTGAATCCTTATTTCCAAAATCTTAGAAAATTCACAACGTGTTGGTTCATCTCCTCCTCCTACAGGAAAGTGGATCAATGGACCATGACCCCTTTAAGGGGTTAATAACCTCTTGGTGTTGACCTCACTTCCAATTCTTGGGTCATAGAGATTTTGGTCTGGAGTCTCGGCCCTTGGGTCACGGATTTCATGTCCCGTCGTTCAGGCCAAAACCCAAGGAGACAAGTTCCAAATGGTTTTAAGACCATCGGATTTGATTGGGTTGACACCGGATGGGTCAAGGGTCAAGCTATATTCTATTTGCAACCTAAACCTAGGTAACCTAGGTTATAACCATCCACTGCTCCACCTTCAGTAAACTTTCCACAACGTTTTTCATTGATTCTTTCTGTTCTATTTCACGATGAAGTGGACACGATATTTCGGAACACGATGGCGTTCAAAGAGGTCACTTAAAGGTCAAATCCTATTTTCGAGTGAATTTTGAAATTTTGGGGTCATCCTGCTTAATTTCAGGGTCATTGCCTGAATACCCCACGAAAGTGTTGTGTATGCACGCCACTTAAGAATAATTAAATTTTTTGACTAGCTTTAAAAACCGTAAGAAGTTAAAACAACCACGACAGCATTGAAAATATACAAATTAACGTTGAAAACGGGAATGAAAATAAAGATTAGTTAAATGCAGTTACTTTATTCTAATTAATAATTAATATTAATAATTAATTATAAACTAATTTAGAATTATATAAATTTTTAACCAGGAATTTAATTGGTCAAACACATTTAAGGGCCCAATTTGTCTTCACTTTTTGACAAGAGTTTAAATTTCAAAAAAAATTGCGAGAAATCATTGCGGCACAAAAATATTTTCCCTCCTTTTTTCCCTTTTTGCCTTTTTGCGCTTTTTCTTTTCGTTTTCCTCTTCTTCTTTCTTCATTTTTTATTGTTGTCCTTGCGGCGTGCATGTGCATTGTTGCATTTTTCTTTTTTTT
>JABASL010000961.1:0-12896 GCA_019775825.1 Neanura muscorum | reverse complement strand
ACGACTCAATTGACAATTTTAATTTAAAAATTAAAAGCGTTTCGCCATAATGACGTCCCTTTGACGTCAAGTCAATGAAAAGCTTTTCTTCAATATGCCTGGATGCCTTCCATAAATTCCCAAAACTGGTTCCCATATCTAATTCCAAAGTCGTTGACTTCTGAAAGAACTCCCAGGAATATTCAAGCATTCCATCAGAAGCACCAGCATTAGTTTATATAAAAATCATTCATCCGAATCGCTGGGCTGATCTAAAATCTGTTTTTTCTTCGGTTGTTTAACACCATGAAAACTAAAGTTCGAAGATCCATGCCAATGAATTTGAACGCTACGCTCGGTTCGCCTTCTGACAAATGGAGATGGAGAAGGAGATGCATCGTCTGCCTTTGTTTAAATAATCGTTTAGAATTCAAAATTCTCGTACGCTAGACTTAGGTTCCAAAGTACAATGTGATCTTTGACATAGGAGGGGTTGATCCATGACGCCCAAAATCGCCCAAAATCGGCTTCCATTGTGAAGCCGATTCGGCTTAGCTCATCAACCAGACTTGAAATGGGTTGAACTTTTTTAGTACTAGAAACTTTACAAACTCTGTCCAGCCAATTCCTAAAGGTGTCATTTCACGAATAACGGGAGAGAAATGAGGTACCATTCCCGCTGCTTCTCTATTGACTTTCACTTCCCATTTGGACATAAAAACACACAAACTAAAGTTTAGCCGAGGGAATTCACGGCAGGAAAACATTTGATTAAATACGGACTAATGAAAAGCAACTGAGAAATTCCTGGGAATAGGCATCATCCGTCTACTTAACTAAGAGCTACTGAGGTCGGAGGCTATACCGAAATCATCAATTTTTTTAAGCGTCCATCCATCCATATTAAATAAGACCACAATCCCGTTAATGGACTTTCACCTTGAACTGAAACTCAGAAAAAATTCTCAATCGCAATGAATTTCAAGAAATCTAATTCTTGCCAAAGCTTCAGTAGGAGAAATTGGAGAATTTATTTCTATTTACACAATTTCATCGGGACTCGTCTCCAACGGTGCGGGATATTTTGTACTAACATTGTCGCATGCCTACTTGTTAGCTTTACTAGCGTGCAAATTAGGGATTGTCCCCTATCTAAGTCCGGACCGATCGACCTGAGTCAAACTACCTTACACCATAAATAGAAAATCTCAATGTGGATTTTTGTCATAGATTTGAAAAAATTCCGAACGCGTGTGCGCGAGCTATCCAAATTTTAATAAAACAAGAGGTTAGAAAGCAAGAAAATATGGAGAAAACACAGAACAATATGAAAGAAGACGCTGAACGCCTTTTTATTTTAAAAAATAAAATATAAATTGATAATAACGCTATCGCCCACTGGTGATTGAGGTAGAAGCTCAGAGTTTGCCTTTTGATATCGATAGAATTCAGGTTCAAAACTCGTCCTATGGGTTCGAAACAAATCCCTCCAGGGGCTCAAAGCTTCCTTAGCTTCAAGCAAACGAGCCAAAGAGTCGATGGGCGGATAAAAATATGACTCATAATCCCAAACATCAACAGACCCAGATTCAAATAATTTTTTTTTTAAAAACCACAATCGCCCCACATTTTCCGGCAAAAGCAGGAACCCGTTCGTTCTACCTCGAATGTTAGGGCGGCGATACCGCCTCGAGTTGGTTTTTTTATGCCTCCTTTCGTCCAGCGTCTTCTTTCATACAGGTCTGTGGAAGAAACGATCTCTCTTTTAAAATTTTCGCCTTATTTACTGTTTTCTATCTCTTCCTGTGCAATCGCTTTTACTTAGCCTGTGCAATTACTTAGACTGAAATAACTTGCGTATACCGTTGGATCTTTCCTAAATTCATACCAGCGATCCACATTGAGATTATCTTTAAATGGTGTAAAGTAGTTGGACTCAGGCCGAGCGCCTCCGGAGTTACTTTGGGTGGCAATCCTCAATTGGCACCCTGTACGAGTTTTCAATTGATTAGAACCAGCTGAAGATGTAAGATGCCCAAGAAATTGGAAACACCAGTCAAAACCTCAAGTCCGCTTACACCCTAAACCCGTCAAACTTGTTCGGCCTTTTCGCATTGGGTCGTGTTTCAATAAAACTTCTTGCTTTTATTGGGAAAGTTGGAAAAGTTGTCGAGTTTCACGTTGAAAGCATTGATAATTTGAAACAATTTCATATTTCTCGCAAAAATTAAACATTAAAGAAACATTCCATTTCTTCTAAAAGCCCACACCAAGGAATTAAAAGTTTTTCCTCATAAAATTTATATTTTATTTTAGGAAGAGAAGAGCCTTGGGAATGTTAGTAGAGAAAACTTACATAAGGTAAAAAGTTTCGTACAAATCCATTGATGTTGACTTGGAAAATATAGACAAAACGTGTGTGACATAATTTTTGTTTTATGGAATGCTTGGGAGCAACTACGCAGAATTTTGGCATAACTTGAATTAATTAGTAAACTCAAAAGCTATAAATTAACTCGCAGTTTTTGTGCAAATTTTTTTAATTTTTAGTTAATACGTATACAAAGCTTTCAAAATTAAAATCTAGCGATTTTCCAGAAGAGTAATAAAACGTAGCTGAATCAGAATGCAAAGAGAAAGTCGGAATTAGAAAATTTATTTACAACTGGCAACTTCGAGCTCCCGCCTCGGATAACGGTCTCCTTTGTGCCCCCGTGGGTGAATAACGAACACACAAATGACAACTAAAAATTCGCAATATTTCTATAATAAAGTTAAGCACAATGAGAAAACATTAAACTTTAAACAAACTGGCGAAAGTGAAAAGTAAAGCTGAGAAACAACTTTGTTTGTATGTATCTTTCCAAAAGGTCACAACCTTTTGGACATTTTTGGAAACCAGAATTAGGAGAAGGGTTCACTCTAATTTAATTAAGATTAGGATGCCTTCAGTTTTCACTGCATATTGTGATTTTATACCATAAAACAACACTACTTTTCCTTCTTTTTGAAAACACAAATTTAACATAAATTCAACATCAATTTGCAAGTAAATCCCTGTTTGTGTGATTTGCCGTGATTTCCACTCGGTTCAACTCTTCCAATTTTTGCTCCTTCAGAGCACATGTCTTCTTGAAACCTTCTAGAACAATCTAGAAGATTCGGAGAAGGCAAGGCAGAGAACGTGGTTCCAATGCCTTTTGCCTAATTTCATATCCCAAATCAGTTATTACACGCCTCTCAAGGAAGAAGGTCCTTTGTGGAACTCAGTCATTTTTGGTATCAATGTTTGTTTGTACCATTGATTAATTAGCACCGTGGGTGTATTGTTATTTAATTAGCACCGTGGGTGCATTATTATTTGTTAAATTACCACATTGGTGCTCTGTTTGCTCTACGACGAGTCCAAATCCCTTTAAAATTAACAATTTAACTTATTGGTACCTGTGTGTAGTTATAAAGCGCCGTGTGTAGTTATAACGCGCCGTGGATAGTTACAAAGCGGCGTGTATAGTTATAACGCGGCATGGATTGTTATGAAGCGCCGTGTGTTTGTGGGACTCGTGTTTCTCATTCGGTTTCCCTTCTCAAAGTTTCGCTCCCTCAGAGCACACGGTCCTCTCAGAACCTTCTAGAAGATTCTAGAAGATTGTGAGAAGGCAAGGCAGAGAACGTGGTTCCACGCCTTTTCCTGTTATAAAGCGCCGTGTGTAGTTATAAAGCGCCGTGTGTAGTTATCACGCGCCGTGCCTAGTCATAACGCTGCGTGTCAACACTGCCATAGTGGTTGTATCTATAGCTTACTGAACTGTTACTAACTGTTGTGGATTGGGTATAACGCTAATTCACGGATCTAAGCGAAACGCGGTGGTTGTGTCATTTTGTATGACGAAACTACAAATGGTCCAAGCTTTTCTACAAAACAGATCCAAGCAAATGTCTTTAGCCGTAGCTATCTAATTGGACAATCCTTATACTCAGCATTAGAGTCTCTGGGCTACCAACTGGACCATTACTATTCCTATAACTCTACTGGTAAAACAAAAGGATTTATTGCGAAAACTAGACATCCACATTCTCACCTTAGTCATCGTCATTTCTCAATTCACATCATCATTATCCAATTTAACAATCCCCGTCGCAGGATAGTGGAAATCGGAAGTGAAATTCGTTAACTCAAAAAAGCGCCGACGACTAAAAAATTGTGTATTTCTTTGTCAACAAATAAGGGTAATTAAAATTACTCTTCTAGCCCGCCGCAAAAACACTGAAAATAATACAAAAACGTTTACATAGACTTTTGTACTCGAATTTGCCTAAGAATTAAGAAATAAAAGTCAGAAATTTTTTTGTTTAATTTTCGTCGTTTTTGTGCGAGTAAGCACTTGAGATTAAATACACATAGGGTTCTTGAGGAACTGAATTAGTCTGATTCTGACACGTGAGAGAAACGTATTTAGTAACCTTAGTTGACATCCACGATGACCGGCTTCTTGTTTTATTTACCACCTCTTCCAACCATTCTTCTTGATGTTTTTCCTGTGAATTGTCACCCGTCACTTAAAACAAAGCCTCAGCGCTCTTAATTTCCTTAAGTGTCAGGAGCTTTAAGCGGAATTTTATCCCCTCCATAGACAATAGACAGCACAAATTCCCTTTGTGGAAACTTCAATAGCGTAACCAGAAGTGAAAGCAAATTCATTAAATTCTCTCAGGAGAATGAACGTCGTGGTTATCATTGTCATTTTACTGTCATCCTCTATTATCACTTAGAAATTGAATTATAAACAATTTGAACTCGTTTCTAAATATAAACTTAAAGTTGAATGTACAACTCACTTTAGTTAGTTCTTAGAGTTAATTTCTTAAAGCTTCGCAAACTTTCACCAGCTTTGTTACTGCTTAAATTTTGAATTCCTTAATTTCTCAGAGTCTCGCTTCCTCGATGAAAGTTTGCAATGGGATAGTTATACTTAATCAAGAAATCAATTCGGTACTTTAGAATCTGCCTGGAATCGTTTGCCGGATTCACAATGCCGAAAATCAATTGCCGGGTAATCTTTTGCCTTATGAATAAGATTAGGTGTACAGCTTATGTTTAGAGTAGCTTTATGTTAAGTTAGGTTGTTTAGGATTATTTAGATTTAGGTTAGGTTTTTCAGGCTTGGATTTAGGTTTAGGTTAATTTGTTAGTTGGCAAAACTGAACTGCAAATGGAAAGCAGGCAAGTGATTTCAGGGAAGTCAAAACCGGCAACCCTGACGTCTTGCACCGTTGCGCTAGGACAAAGGAAAATAGCTAATGCATATAAGTTATGATATTAACCCTAAAGGATCATAAAAAATATGCATAACCTACTGATTATCGTCTGCCTGGAAATTTGCACTGAATGGCAGAAGACCCTGTAAATGACGACGTTTGACCATTGTGTTGATAAGATTCTGTTCCTGCAAACTATGTGTTTCAACGTTATTTTCTGTATATACAAGAGACATTATCGTTCACTGCTAACAGGTGAGTACTGGATTCTGAATTTGGCCTTGTTTAATTGGATAGAAGCCAATTTGTGATAAGAAAGGATATTAGTGCAGGGATGACGCTCAGAAGCTGCTTGACGGTTCTTTGAGAATCGTGCCCAACTGGGTAAGAGAATGCAAATCGGAGGTTTACTTCTTGTTTCTGGACCAAAAGATAGGTGATTCCAATATTATTTTCTTCAAATAGATTTGAACACTTGTAATTTGTAAAGTTATATTTTCAAATTGAGTTCCTGGATCAACTTAAACAGCAGTTCCCTTTGACTTTCACTTAATGAACTTTCAGGACTCAAACAGTTCTGGTGGCAAACATGGGATCCTTTAAATAAAAAGCGTGCAACCAAATAATGGTGATGATACAGAACGAGTTCTCTTTTACTTTTCTTCGATCACATCGATTCTGAAAGCTCTGCTTTAAGGCTTGAAACTATTTGTAAAATACAAATACTTTCAGCACAAAAAGTTCCGAACATTTTGTATACCTTAGACGTTAAAATTTATTTGAAACTGGAGCAAATTTCGCCTCTCCAATTTCGAAATTTAATGAAAAGATGTTTTCATTTATGACAAAGATATCTAATAGCTGAAATGTAACGGACCGAAAATGAGACAGCAGGCAAACTGCTACTGTTTACTTTCACTTTCCATTTGGACAATAAGAAAACCCAACACAAATGTCGTGTGAAAATGATCTGAAGCACAAGGACATTTAATCAACTACTGGCGCACAAAAAGCAGGTTAAAAATCCTTGAAAAATCATCTTCATCATTCTACTTAACTAAGTGCTACCGAAGTTAAGGTCACGGGTCATTCCTCAATGATCAATTTTCTTTTAGTCTCCAGTCATCTAGATTAAACCAATCCCTCAAATTGACTTTTACTTGGAAATTGGAAAGCGAATTCCCCTTCAACGGAATCCAAGATATCTCGAATTTCATTTAAGGCAACATCAGGATAAATTGAAAGATCGATTTTCCCATTGAAATTGACTTCAAACGTCCTTGACAATTCAAGGCAATGATCTTACTAAAATCGCTTACTACTTTCCTTTCGAAAAATTAAGAACTTTTTTATTTGTATTTCTGTTAAAAAATTGTCTAAAATTTATATAGTTTCATGACGAATGCGCAGAATAAAAGGAAATAATTCAGAGTAAGTTGAAATATATTTAGTCGCCAGATAAAAATCGGTTCAATTATTATATGGTGTAACCTATAGAGATGCTGGGATCTATCGGTCACCGATCAATCGGCCGATAGATCTTGCGGTTTTGGCTCAAAAGATCCCGATCGGCCTAGCCCAACTGATCCCCAAAGGATCACCGATCATAACCGATCTTAAAATTTTTGTGATATTCAGTAAGAAGTTGACAATTTTCCGCAACATAACGCAGTTTTTTCTCTCAAAGCGTTATATTCTTCTGTCTCGGGCACTGTCGTCGTTATAAGCTGCTGTGAAAGTGATTTTTAGCGAGCTGTCAAGTTTCGACAAACAAAAAGTAAATCCGTTATTTGAAATTCGGTTTTATTCGAAATTAAACCCGCAACAAATGGAAAACAAATTGATAAATTTTGATTTCGTTAATTTTTTTCCGCGTAATTACACTTCAATTTCTTCACAAAATATCGGCTTTGGATCGGCCGATCAGATCGGTGACGTGACCGGTATCGGTAAAAAAATTTATCACTGATCGGTGATCGGATTGGATCCGCGAAAATAGATCCCTGCATCTCTAATACCTAATCAAGTAATATGAGACCTCATAGGACCTCAATTTTTCTCTTTTGCTTTCCAAAATTCTTTAGAGGCAATTTTCACTTTAGAAAATGAGAAAGTTTTAAGTGTTTTCAAGAGATTTTTTTCACTCTTTCAGGTTAAGTATTTCAACACCTGGGAAAATAAAATAACTAGGAAAATAAAAGCTAGGCATGCCCTGTCATTCAGAAAAATTACATCTTACCCACATTTTGAATTCCAAAAACCTATTGTTCATTCCTAGGGAAAACGTTTAGTTTGAGAACGAAGTATGTTTTTCTCTTTTTAAACTCTCACCACAAATTCAATATTGGTGAATCCTGTATGTTTACTGTTAAAATCATAGAATCAAATGGTTTCATGGTCTTCAAAATTGAATTTTACTCTAACTTTCCACAACCTTATAACTTTTTTCCTTTTTGGTCTACTCTGTCTGGAAGCTTCTACAATATTCAAAATTGCAATTACAATCGTTACTTCTGCCACGGCTCGCTAATATAGCGCTGTCTTCTCGAAGAGAGTGCTATATTAGAGAGCCGTGCTTCTGGAAACCAAAATTTATTTTTGTAAAGGAGATAACTCAAGTAATGTAAAAGTTGAAGGAAACCCGATTTTTCCGAACGATTTACAAGCTTTCGCCAGGATCTCCATGTTCCATTATTAACAAAATGTCAGTGACCACTATGTTGGTCCTGTTTTCGTTGATCGGTCTCATGCTGTTGACAAGATTTATTTTCACAGTTTGTGCTTATTACATTCCTCATCTTTTTTTTGCGTTTATGGACCCTATCCCAACATCTGCTTTCACTTTTGCAATGGTGGATCCAGACATAAATCTCTTGGCTATTGCGGTGATCATAGTTTTGCTCCTAGTAGCCAAGAATCGAGGGCTACAAGTGTTTAATGGCCTAACACATCTGCCACTAACATTAGCCACAGATGTGTACGTTTATTCTATATTACAGAATCGATTACGAAACCCTGTCTATTGTAATTTCCGTATGGGCAAAGACACCTTCTTAAAAACAATAGTGCCTTCCCTCTTCATTAGCTTGTAGGGTGTTCCAAGTCTAAGAGGCCCCGACTTTCTCCTTTCACATGTAACTCCCATAAGAGACTTTCTCCGCGAGCCTCTTAGAGTTGGGACACCCTGTATTATCACACTCCTGCCTGCCAGAAGAACAAAGTTAAAATAAAAATGTGGGTAAAAAAATACTTCAAACCCAATTCGAAAATGGGTGGGTTTTGTTTTCTCCGAAATGTAAATTGCGTCCATTACCTGCAGGAAGTCGTGCAAAACAGATTTATACCATTTGAAAAAATTCTAAAAAAAAATTTCTAGAGTCTATGCTCACTCACTTGAGGTGGTGATTTCGGTTAGCTAACAAAGTGTAAAAGCTTTCTCTTGCTGTGACATTAAGTGGGATTATCTCTACCTTTAAGTTGAAACTCGAAGTACTTTTTCTGAAGTGACTACCCTATTGTTCTAACATCCGAAGTTCGAGGAATGAACTTTCCGTGCAAGCTTCGAAGAGAAAGCGGTGGAAAGCGAGAGAAAGAAGCACAATGCTTGGAAAAGTAAAAGCTTGTTTTCAATTCAGCCGGACAATTCTTGCGCTTCTTTTTAAACAGATTTTTGCACTTTTCACCATTTGCCAAATTTTTCGGCCTGCCCTGATTTTAAAGAACGATGAAAGGGTCTTATTGTAAATTTTAGGTGAACCGTTGCAAATAAAGCATCTTGAGTGTGTTAAAATATAGAAATGAACTGCAAACTTTTCATTTCAAACTTAGCAACTAGTGAACAGATGGGTTGCACAATATTTCTTGTTGGAAAATAGAGTATAGTTCGCTAAAAAGAATTTTTTGGTTGAAGTATCCGCTTTACGAATAGAAATTTACGCATGTGTTGATATTTCGCTTTCTCCGGACGAATACATTAAATTTGAGAAAGCATTTTGTGAACCACGAGTAACACGCATAAAAAACTCAATTTCATATCTGGGGTTATATACATAAGTAAAGCATCTTTAAAGAATTTTCGGGATCCGTAATGAACATTGGCTACAAAATTCCTTTCAATTTTTCAGTTCAGATTACCGTGTATTTCGTTTTCGTTAATCAGGAAGTTGAATCCTCATCTTGAAGGGTCTCGACGAGCGGCAGCGCCGAAAAAAAAAATTCTCATCTACTGTTCACATTTTCTTGAAATATCCAGGCGGGTTGAAATCGTTCGACGTGAATCTTTGAAAAAAATGAAAGCGTGTGTTTGCTCCCTCCACGTGTGAAGACAAAAAGCATGCAAATGGCTTCCCGGAATTTCATTAACTAAAGAAAGGCAAAATTCATAGCTATTGCTTAAAAAACTCATTAATAGAAATTGAGTTAGTCGAAAAATGTGAATAACTTCTCACACCGGCACCGAAATTTATTTGAACAAGCGAAGACGAAGTTTTTGTGTACTTTATTTCTAGTTCACTGCGATACAAATTAAAAACAAAAAGAAACACCAACACAATTCAGTGCACATATTAGACACAAAGCAAAACATTTCAACTGCTCCACGGTCCATGAATTTCAATGACCTTCCGTTATTGACCTTTTATCTCTCCGCTTCGTTAGAAGGGATTGAAAAGTCAATTTTATTGCCATTTTTGGAACAATAATACGTGTTTTAAAATTGAGACTAAAACTGAAAAACCTGATCGAATCTTACTAAAAACCACGAAACGGGACCATAGGCTTCCGTACTGATATTAAGAGACTTCGCTAAAAATATGTAAGAAATAAAAATTTCCACTGCATTCCTATACCCGTACCCGAAAAGAAAAGTAGCCTGATTTCCTGCTGAATTGAAGTAAAACAAATCTGTTCAATATTTCAGTAATACGACACGTTTTTTTTCATTTAGAAACAGAATGTAATGGGAACTGTTGAAAAATAAAGTAAAGAGGTCAGCCCTGAATTAGGTACCAAATCTAATTAATATATATGATGAACATAGAAATGAGATGATGTGATGAGATGATGAGATGTCAGTTTCGTCTTTCTCTCACCAGTGGGCACCAAACCCAACTGGCTCTCCGTGCTATCCTTCTTTCTGCGTTCTTCCTCAACAACAAACTCAACGTTCTAGGCCTACTCTATAGGATCCTATAGAGTACGTCTTTCAACACTGCAGCAACTTCTCAACTAAAAATAAACCTAAACCTCTCTTTTCGTACAGCCACGAAATTCTTAAACTATATAGTTCAAAATCTAAAGTTTAACACAAAAAAAGGCGAGCGAACGAAGCGAGCGAGCCAACTAGACACACCTGACTCTTGCAGCCACGAAATTCTTAAACTATATAGTTCAAAATCTAAAGTTTAACACAAAAAAAGGCGAGCGAACGAAGCGAGCGAGCCAACTAGACACACCTGACTCTGCGATCGATAAGGAAATGATTTCGGGCTCCCATTTACTTAGACTTGCCAAACAAGCCCTTTCTAGGGCGGGATGGATACTGGCAAACAACTAATATTAGACTTATGTGTATCCATCCCGTCCTCGCACGGGTTTGTTTGGCTTCGCATTGTTGTGGAGTCTAAGTTGGGGGAGTGGAATTAAACTTCAGTTTCTTTAAGGTGAAACCCAGATAGAAGGAGCGAAATAATTCGGGCGTTATGCGGGAGCGACGGGTTTTCAAAAAACCCCATTTGAACTTTATTTTGAAGTGGTTCTTGTTTTATTTACCATATCTTGGAAACATGCTTCCGGATGACTTGCATAGAACAAAGCCTCAACAGTCTTAATTTAATTAAGTGTTATCCTTGCGTATTAATTTCCCTCCAAAGAAAAACATTTTGTAGGCAGTCCCGCCCTTAAGAAAAGTTTCAACAGCGTAACGCGAAGTGAAAGAAAATTCTTTAAATTCTGTCGGAGTGCCACCGAATAATGAAAGTCGTGGCTATCATTCTCAGTACAGTGCCTTTCAAAATGTATGTCCAACTTTCTCCATTTTCTCTTTTTTCAAATCAATTTTCTGGGTAAGTGACAATGAACAGATCTACCACCAAATTTCTATTTGTTGAAACCCAAAAACAGGCATCCAAGTATCGTAGATAGAAATATTTCAGTACCACTTGCCCAGGAAAATTGATCTGAAAAAAGTGAAAGTGGAGAAAGTTGGACAAATATTAAAGGCACTGCGGTAAATTGAACTATAAACAATCCCAATTCATTTGAAAATATAAACTTAAAGTTAAAGGATGAACTCAATTCTTAATTACAGTGAATTTTTAAAAGTTGCCAAACTTTCACTACCCTTGTTACTACTCTAATTTTAAATTCCCAAATTTGTAGACGTATAGCCTCAGGGATGAAAGTTAGGAAGGGACGGTTTTTATTGCATCAATAGGTAGAATCACTTTTACTTTTGCAACTTTTTGTTTCCAGTTATTTAAAAAATGCAAAAGTGAAAGTTGGTGAAAGTTTGATAGAATTTAAATTCTGTAAATTCTGTGAATTCTTAGAATTTTAAATTCCTGCTATGTTATTTTTTTTTTCTTATTAACCTTGACTTGGCTCTTGGCTCTATCACGGGGCTTCGGGTTACTCACTTATCGTGTCTTTACACCCTTCTGGGCAGCCCTGCTATCTTATATAAGATCGTTGCAATCCCTTCAGAAGGACGAATGGAAATAACTAAGGACAAGGGCATGTAAGTTAAAAAACATTCTCGCTGCAACAATATAAACTCCCATCAGCCTCCGCTAGTGTTATGGAAGTGGAAGCGTACCGCATATAAATGCCCAAACACGAAGCTCGAGATGGGAAAACACTGTAAATGACCTTTGACTTTTGGTAGCAATAATTTTGGCAAGATCGTGTTCAACTATATTTTCAAAGAAATGGAGCATCCATTACTACCAGGTTTGCGGTCATTGGATACTGACTTCTGGCTTGTCCAATTGGATCTGAGTCCATTGTGAGGAAAAGAAAATGTATTAGCACAACAATAGGAATGAAGCCAAAGAAGCTGCTTAACATTTCTTTGGCGTTTCATTTCTTTTCATTTCCGAACTGGGTCAGCGCAATCGAATTGGAAGACTTTGTAGTTTGTGGACCAAAAGAAATTTAATTCTGGTTTCAACACATTTTGCGTATTCTGCTTGGTATGGAAGAGCCTGGAAGACTTGTAGGACTATACATTTTCAAAATTAGTTCCCAGATCTAATTCCTAGGTTATTGTTGACTTCTGAAAGAAATTTCAGGAATATTTAAGCAATCCAATAGCAAGGGAGGAGCCTTTAGATAAAAACCATTCAATCGAATCACTACGCTGCTACAGAAAGCGTTCGGTCTTAGCGGCATAAGATCCAAAAAATTTGACAATGACGACACTATTTTCATTGATTAAATCCATAGTTACAATACAAAATTTTAGACCGAGTCAAGGGCTTATGCGAACGCCGTGTTTATCTGTACATCTATCTGTCATCCGATAATCTGAGCAGGCGTTGTCTCATTGACATCAAATTTTACACAGGTGACCGTTGACTTCACAGAGGAAGGGAATGCGGATATAGGTAAAAGCGTTCCGTTTCTTCCATGTCTGTGTTAGATGAGGTATAGAGAGGTAT
>JABASL010000960.1:0-12897 GCA_019775825.1 Neanura muscorum | reverse complement strand
GTACAGGGATCGTAAATACCAACGCCAAATTTCTGTCACTTGAGCGCGATCCCCAGAAGAATCTGTCAGTCCTCTATCCAGCACATAAGCTTGCGTCCAAGTTCCAGCTGGACACATTTGTTCCACGTTCGAGCATTGTTCTAGAGGAACGCCCAATTCTAAGGGACAGGTACCTGCAAACACAAAAAATCAGCTTGACATTAAGCTCCATAATTCCATGTGACAAGAAACGTTGTAAAGTACAAGGTGAAATGGCGTAGAAGATACAGGCCAGGAAATGTGCCACCAGAAGGAATGAAACGACGCTTATGGTCACTTTTTGTCGCAGCGTCGAGCGTCGGATATCCTCTTCTTTATGGAATTGAAATCGGTAGAATGGAATCTAACAAAAAACTTTGTTAATTTGTATTCGCATTTCAAATAAAATTGACTTTGACCTTACCAGCCGAATTACTCTGATTAGTGGCAACCATCGAGTCCACCTCTCATAGTCGGTATAAAGATACACAGGAAGTGATCCCAGAAGGTCCAACGGAAATCCCAATATGTTAGTGACATATCTGAGGGCAATTAGTTTATGCTCTTTGCAAAAACTTTCATCTACTTTTTCAAACGGAATGACGAAACCCAATAAAATCCGAATGTACATCAAGCCCTGGAAAACGTAAAACATAAAATAGCATTAAAGTTCTACAATTTGCAACTCCTGGTTCTATTTGTAAATATTGTCAAAACCTCAAACACATATTTCGAGTATCTGACGACAGGAAGCCTCACAAGTGATACACTGCGAATATTCCCAAAGGAAGCTTCCAGTACGCCTAAGCAAGCTGTCAAGCAACAAATTACTGCAACGAGTTCCATGTAACCCACAACAAATGGACAGGCTGGATGAATTAGGAACTTGAATTTTNAGCTTCCAGTACGCCTAAGCAAGCTGTCAAGCAACAAATTACTGCAACGAGTTCCATGTAACCCACAACAAATGGACAGGCTGGATGAATTAGGAACTTGAATTTTTCTGACCTAAAAATCATATTAATAATACGATTAATATGTACAATAAATTAAAACGAGCAATAATTCCCGATTTTTTTTTTAGAATGAGATAACGCCATTATTACGGTGAAACGAAATAAAAGAACGGAAGGTGTGCAGTGTCATGTCCATAATCAAAAACTTTGCGACGAAACCAAGATTTTCTTTGCGGCTGTTCAAAGGTAGAGTCATAGACATTTCTGGATCGGAGAAATGTGTTCATTTTTTGGGTCTTGAACGTAATTTCTTCGTCTTCGTATTCTTCTCGACGAACTTTTTTCCTTATTTTCGTGTACATGTCATTGTACTTGTTCCGTTTTAATCGTCGCTTCAAATCTGCTCCAACTGTGGGGTAACGTAGGAGGACATTGATGTAGTCTTCCCTTGTAAGTGCAAATGCTTCAACGCTTGATCCAGCAAAGGCATTGAAAGTTCGTCTTGTTCCATAAACCATGCAAACTTCACCAAAACTTTCCCCGCCTTTCAGAGTGTAAGCCCACCGTCGATTATGGTCGGTTATCCAAACCTTTCCGTCAACAATGATGTACCTGCGACAATGATTGAAAAAAAATATGTAGAAGAAAACAAAATGAAAATACTGGGCCACAGGTTACATCAGAGTCTCCAAATTCTCCGTTCGTGCTAAGCGTTCTCCCTTCACGAAATAATATTTTTGTAGGCACCTAAAACAAAACGGCAGGTCAGGTATCAGCTTGTAAAAGATTTGAATCAGAATTTAAGGTCAAACTCACTGGGCCAGTCGTCGCATGATATTGTCATTGAGACCTTTGAATAATGGAACTCTTCGGATCATAAGACCTACAAAAGTCTCGTATAGGTCAGCTCGTAGTGCAGGATGAAGATCATCGAACAAAGTTTTAGCTTGAAGTCCTCGCGTTTTGTCCCATGTGTGCAGAAGATAATTTCTTACACTCCTAAAAAATATTTGAATTTAGCTTGAGCGAATTTAGCAGAATTCCCTGTAGATCTTGCAACGTCCTATGAATCTTTTTGGATAAAATTTTCAACTCGCCTGTGAAGTGCTGGATGAACACGTTCTCGCTCCATTAAAATTTCCATTCGTTTCATATTTTCCAGATATCCTGGAGGATATTTCAAAAAAGTCAAAATCAAAAAGAAAATATTTCAGACGATGAATTATTTTTCAAAATCGAAAATGTAACGCCAGGAATAATTTGCATACCAAGTCGGACGTTTTCCAAATCGACTTCAGCAGCAGTAACGTCCGCGAGAGCGCATACTATTATAACGCATCCTGAAAACAAAAACGTTAATTAAATTCCAAACTTAACGCCAGTACAAACTTTATCGAAGACAGTAGGATCCCATTAGGGTAGAAAGCAATATAGTTACCGAAAAGCATCATAAAGATTAGTAGCAACAATTCTTCCTCCTTCAGCGTTATCATGTCTCCATACTTCAATCGAACGTGAAATTAGTTAAGTTTAAAGTTATTAGTTATTAAATAAATAACACATTAACTTATTAAATAAATAAGTTAAGTTTTAGAATAATTAAAATTTTAAAATTTAAATACTCACGCCTATTAGCAAAATAACTTCTGAGACGTAGTAAATACCCACGATCCACCGATTACTGAAGCCTTGAACTGCAATCATGTCTACAAAATAAGTAAAACTATTGTAAAAATGCTCTAAATTTGATTTAAAAAAATATAATTTTATCTCAGTTTCGAAGTATTTCACCTTTCTTGGCTGTCCATGCATCAGTGTCACAGAAATTGTATCGATCTTCGTCACCTTCTTTCCAAATAAATAATCCAACGGGACATGCCAGATACGTCGCAAAAGCAGACTGAAATATCGAATCCACATTAGAAGATTCCCTGGCGTGTACATAAGGGTACGATTATACCGTGTGGTTAACTGCTAACTATAATGTCATTATTTCCCGCCTTTCTCCTCCCTCTCTCTTTCCCTGGGGAGGGAGAAGAGGGAAAGTTAAAAAATTTGTAGTTAGCAGTTGACCACAGCAGTTGCAGTATCACGGTCTTACGAGGGCGGTACAAACAGCAAGGGTCATGGACGCGTACATAAGTAAGCTGGGAACAGGATTACAGAAATTCAGGCTGGAATTTAGGTTCGTCTAAAGCGCTAATACCAAAACAATTCTTACAGTACGGTGCTCCGAGCCTTGAAGATATCGTGACAGATTTGTAGAATTGGATGAATTCTGTAAATCCAAAATCCGATGGTTATTAACAAAATATTTTGTTAACGTTATTACCGGGTGGAAGCATAATTTTAAAATTAGTTAGTCGAACCTCATAATTTGTCCAAATCGTACCCAGCGTAGTTTAGTAAACCAATGAACACCTCCTGAAGTTCCGCCAAAATTTGTTACTCCATATAAACTTAGAACAAATTCGAATGGTATGCAGAAACAAATATCGTAAACAAACGTTCCCTCTAAAATGTAGTACAGCGCCGTTTGGAATGGATGAACCACAAGAAGTCCTTCGCGAGTGTAGAAGGCCCAATGAAATCGAAAATAACTGCAATAAAAGTTAGGGTTATTAGAGTTAGTGTAAATTAGGTTAGGTTCAGGTATCAGGTTAGGTTATAATGTCAAGTTAGGGTTATTAGTGTTAGTGTAAATCGAGTATTAAATATACAACAATAAATGTCACAGTTCAATGTCAGATTTCCTTACATGTCGATAAAATTGACAATGTCTAAAGAGTATTGAAAATACCGGAAGTTCCGAGTTCTCAGTTGCATCTAGCAAGTAACATTTTAAATTAAAAACAAATGGATTTTTAAATGATTTTTTAAGATTATTTTAAATGTTTTTTTTTTAAATGAAAATCGTGTTAATCCAAATTAATAAAAAGGCTTACGAAGCTTTCTGTCAAGAGTGTGCCAATCGTGAGTATGCTAATGATGCTAATAAATCCGGTCCAAAAAATTGCAAAGTGTCCATTTGGGTTGATAACTTTGTCGAGCAGGTACATTCTAAGAGCAAAATTAGTCAGATAATTGTAAATTAAAAATTATAAAAATTCATAAAATACCGGAAGACGCAACCAAGCCTGCTGCTCTCATAGACTTCATTATAGTCATGATACGTAAGTTGAGGAATGTCACGTTCCTTGGTAGGCATATTGATCCAAGCTAGTCTACTAGGTACTTTTTCCTTTAACTCTACTTTATGTATTGCCAACTCCGTGGCCATGTTTGCAATATGATCCTGAAGGGCTACCTAAAAGTTAATCATGACCATGTTAAACTAATTTTAAATGACTTGAAAAATATAATTGATTTTTGTTGATTTACTTTTGTGGCAAACAATAAACTTTCAAGTTGTGGCTCCCTGGACATGAGGAATAACAATTCGCTGTAATCAATTTCCAGAATAACTGCGTAGCTCAATGTTTTGACCCAGAAGTGCGCGGGTTCTCCGATAATCAAATCCCGAATTCCAAAATGACACGAGGCTACGAGTGTCAAGTTTGGTGGAGCGTCAAGGTCGTCCCCGAAAAACTGAAACAAAAATACAAACCAACAAACTGCATATTAGTTTAATAATTTCCTTAACAGAAACAGAAAACTCAAATTGAATTCTAGATACTTAGTCAACATTAAAAGCTACATTAAAACCTAAGTTAAAAAAATCTGCGTACCCCAACCGATCCTTTTGCAATGATGTACAATTTCCGCCGAACTTCCCCTTTGCGTACGAAAACTATGTTCGGAGGTAGCAAATATCGTCGAACAAATTTGGAAACTCTAACCAAAAGTTTGGAATCCATTTTCTGGAAAGAAAGCAGCAGAATTTAGGTTAAATGTTAGGTTAGTTAGCCTAGGTATAGTTAGCCTAGGTTATCTTGGATTGTTTAAAGCTTAAGTGCTTGAATAATGAGTCGAAGATGCTTTAACATGAGTAATTGTTATTACTGCCAAGAGTGAGACGCCATCAAAGTGTTCAAAAAATTCCATGAGCAATGCATCATCCTGTAGGTAAGCTGGAGAATCAAACAAAAGGTGAAACGTCTCTGGTGGCAATTGAACGCCACGCCAAAGTTTCCCTTGAAGTAAATAATGTTCATGAACTCGTTCTCGTAAAGCTTCCGGAATTCCATAATGCTTCATGAAAGTTTTGATGCTCTGAAGCTTATTTTCGACAAGAAGTCTTGGGCGGACAGCACAACTCAACGCAGAAGTGAGAATGGCAGCACTAAAACAAAGCATGTAAAAGCTCACGAGCTGGAAAAAGATGATGACAAACATTTCCGTCTGTTCTTGACTACTGAAGTCACCGAATCCGGCGGCTGAAACAAGATTTCGTTTTTAGTAATGACGAACGTGAATTCTTAAATTCTAAATATAAATCTTATATAAAATTCTAAGAAAAACTCACTCGAGATCGTCGCTACAGCGTAGAAGTAACTCAACAAAAATGGTGCATTGTCTCCAAGGTTTGAATGATGAACGTTCAAGTCGAAACCATAAGAATTCAGTTCATAGGAATTTAACCACGTAAGATCACGGCAAGTCGTAGGATCTCGTCTAAATAAATCACGCAGTTCAGGACTTGCTTGAAAATTTAGTGATCATAAATTACAACTGATGACTAACTTTGAGGGAGCTGGACAGGCCAAACCTATATAAAATTTGCAATACTTGAAGATTGTTCTCTGTGTTAATTAAAGTTAAGGTACATGTTTCGTATTAATGGAGATTTACCATGGTTAATACACGCCAAGAAATGGGAACCAATGAGGAGAATGAGAACCTAAATACCATAAGTGTAGGACTTTACATAAATTATTGGTAAAATAATTTTTAATCTACAATAAATAAGTAACTTACGGTTTTGATTAAACGATAATAAAAGACATATTTAGGGCGTGTGTTGTCAAGAAAAGTTAAATATCGATTGACACGCCAGATCCGGAAGGCAATTCCGGCCACTCCAAAGAGTTCAAGTAGTTTGTTCTGTGGGTAAAAAATATTTGACACAAATGACGTCGTGTACCCAATGACATCCAACCAAAGGATAATGTTCTTTCGCTGGACTCGAAATCCGTCAATCAATTGAAAATATAGTCCTAAAAAGGTAGAAAATATCTATACAATTTAAGTCTACGGGAGCTAGGGACTTTCGGTTAGTTAGGTTTAGTCTAACTGACTAACCTAACTAACCTTTCGTTTGTTTGTTTAAATCCTAACTTACCTGTACATGGAACACAATGTGTGATTTCAATGAATGTGTCGAAACAGTACATGACGAACAAAAATATTGAAGTCCCTGCGAAAGAAACATTACGAGTTTGGGTTTTGGATTAAATGATTCTAAAATATTTTTTTTTTAAATTAAAATGATTTTAATAGCGTTGCAACTAACTTGCTTCCCAAATCAATGTACACCAGAATAGAAATATGCCTTGTTCAATCCTGAAATTCAAGAAAACTTATTAAACTATGCATTAAACGTAACGTTTAGCGTGTTTCATAACAAATGTGAAAACTTTCTGCGTTAGTTTTTCTTAAAAAAATGTAATTCCTGAAATTCAAGAAAACTTATTAAACTATGCATTAAACGTAACGTTTAGCGTGTTTCATAACAAATGTGAAAACTTTCTGCGTTAGTTTTTCTTAAAAAAAAATGTAAAAATGGCAGATTATTCAGTGAACACATGATGGACACCTCGAGGCGGGTATCTTTAAACCTCTAATTTGAAAAAAATAGTATTGCAAATGATTTCTATTAATTTGTATAATTACCTGAACGCATTACAATATGGTTCTGAAAAACTCATAACAAGTGAGACAAGCATCATTATAAATGCCCAATTCCTTATCCATTTCTGGTCGTCAATTAATATGTTGGGAATTATACAGTGTTCGTAGGCGACAGTATAATGCTGTAAAAATAAAGTAAGCAAAGCGTTAATACATAGAAAATTAACCACAAAATGCACAAACGTTTGCTGCAAAATTTACGAACTTACTCGCAGGTAGATGTTGTCGATACATGGCATTTCAACGATTAATCCGTACTTGCTGTCATCAATGAAATCCTTATAGACTTTTCTGTTTAGTCCAGTAGCCCTGAATATCAAAACATGTAGCAAAACGAATCCTGTTCGTAATTACTAATATCCAGAGTAAACACATACCGCCGAAAAATTACTGGGAAATTATTTCTTGGAATTTTGTTTCCACCACGGTAGAACAGTAGGTCTTCGCTAGCATAAACCCAGGATGCTGGTGGTCGCCCAACAGTTTGATGATACTTGTGAAGTTCTTTCAATTTGATCTAAAAATTAACAAAATAAATCATTTATTAATGACTAATTTCTTTAAATCTTTAAGCCGCATCATTCAAATGCAATTTTATGTTTTAATTTTAATTGCTATTGTCCTACTTGAAGTCTCATTCTAAACTTGTCCAGGACTTGAGGAAATCGGAGTATAATTTCTAGAATTGCATCCTTATCCACTTGAACCTGCTCAAATTATGGTAAACAAGTGAGCATAGTTTGTAAGTTCAGAATTTCAGAAAAGACATTAGAATTTCAGGGAAAAAAAGTATAATCGTTACGTACAATTTGACAACAAGTTCGGGTTTCAATATTTCTTGTATGCGGATACGAGAAGAATAAATTCATTTCACCAAAAAGTGTTCCAGGCCTCAGAATAACTTCGTTGAAAGGGGCATTTATCCCTACTCGTCTTGTTCCCGTGGTTCTCAGTTCTCCTTGCAGAACATAGTACATCACCATTCCAAATTGTCCTGCGCATTCAAGTATACATACATTCAAGTATAATTCAAGTATGGAGACATTCAAGTATGGAAACATGCTTCCGGTAGCTTCCGGCCACGAATGTATGATTTTTACCTGCATTGCAAAGTACCATTCCTGGATTATATAGAATCACTTCCACACTTGATGCAACAGCTCTTAGAAATGAGGAATCCAGCCCCCTGAACAGTGGTGATTTATGAAATAACCTGGATAAAAGTGTTACGTTTTTAGGATCGAGCTGTATGAAGTGTAGAGGGGTATTTAGGGTTTAGGGGTAGTTAGGGTGTAGGGGTAGTTAGGGTGTAGGGTTAGTTAGGGCTTTAAAGTTTATTAAAAGAAAAATTATCGTATAAATTACGTACGCGTCGGAAAAATCTAATTTGATGTCTTCTTGCATCGAGCGAGGAAGAATTGAAAAGAAGGGCACTTCCTGGACTCCTGAACGAAAATTCCATAGTAGTGGATAATATTCTTTCACCTGAATTTTAGGTGATAAATGAGGTTACAAATTTTAGATTTGTGAATTTTAATTTTTATGAAAGTTGAAATATTTCTAAACAAGATTTTACTTTATCACAAAACAGCGAAGCAGCACGTAATTCCTGAAGGTGTTCCTGAATACAGTCAACTCGATGAAATAGATCAAATCTTGCTCCATCTTTCTTCAGTTCCAAATTCGTCAAGCGGCTGGCAAATAGTCCTCCTACAGAATTATAACAAAAATTTCCAAACTTTAAAAATTTATATACATAATTAAAATTAGAATTCCATGTAATTTGCTTTGTAATTAAACCGGCTTAACTTACGTAAAACGATAGCCCCAATAAGCATAGTAACAAGTGACACAATCATTTCAATTGTGTTATTTGCATCTAGGTCACCGTAACCCGTGGTGGTAACCACCGAAGTTGAGAAATAGATAGACAACACGTAATAGTCCTAAAAGAGTAACCAAGAATAATAGCCTGGGTTTCGGTTAATTCCCAAGCTCTGTTAAGCTTAATTAGCTTGAACTTAATTAGCTAGAAAATTGGCACGAATGAAGCTATACTGGTCATTAAGTTCGAAATAATTCCTTACATAATCATTATTGCCGAACCTGGAAGACAAAAATAGTCGTTAGAAGCCAGTTGTCAAAACGTATATTTTGTATTTTAGTTTCCTCACCCTGGCTTCTTTGAGTCAAAGTCTTGAAGCCATGTATCTTTATTCTCAGGTTGCTTCCGCATCAAAATGTCAATTGGTCTCAGCGCGATAAGCCCGAAAAATACGCAGGCACAGAATTGAATGAACATTACGTAGATTAATGAGTATCTAGAATTACAGAAAAATAAAATGTCAAACCGGTGCCTCTTTACGTCAATTTAAGGTCAAAGCAACGGAATGAGTATGAAGAGTTACTTGATAAAGAAATGGAGGCGCTCAGAGATTCGTCGTTCCGACTCGGAAGCGTCTAAACAAAAAAAAAACGTTCAATCTGAAATTCTTTCCGGAACCAAACGTAACATCATGAAGAACAACAAGGAATACCAAGGAATGTGAAGACACGAAAAAATCGAAGAAATCTATTGTAACGATAAACATCAAATTTGTTCAGAGCTTCGAGCGAATTCGTTCCATATATCAACATCTGTATAGGGTCAAATCAGAGCTCAGAGGTCATGGGTATTGAGTACAGAATTATAGAAAATTAACAATAAAATTGTGATCGATCTGAAACGTACCGCAAAGCGCTCAAATGGAAAAATACTGAGGGCGTCAAGGAGCCAAGTGTGAAAGTCATAAGGAGAGATCAAAATAATGTATGGAACTTGCTTCTTGTACCGCCAGAGCTGCATTTCGTAGAAAAGGGATTTAAAATTCACAATTCGTTCAAAATGGCTTAAATTTCAGTACTGATTTGAATTTTGTTTGTTATTGTTCTTACCTCCAGGCTGATTCGAAATGAAACATCGATTAGAAAGATAATATCAAAAGCAAAGACTGTTCGGAAGAGATTTTCCTCAAAGAATGCAAAGACTGACACATATGTCAGGATGAAAAATGTGGCGGCAGTGAGTGCAAAAATGACAAAGTCCCAGTATTTTGTGAAGTTCACAATGATTTTAAGCCACCAGGGGATATCGTTTGGAATTAAACGAAATCTGTAGTTCATGTAGGTCTAAAAACATCGAACGATAAACCTGTATGTTCGAATTAATTGGAATTGGAAATATTTGATTAAATTAATCGTTCCTTACATGCAATTGATCCCTTCTTGGCCCTTGATGCGACCATAACTCCTTCAATTGTCGATTCTTGATGGATTCTTTGCTGAGTTTGATATGTGAATAAGTTTCTGGGTAAGCTAATTTACTACGCTCGTCCTCCTGATCACTGTCTTCGTCCGAAGTTTCGTCGTAATCGAAGAGCTTAGGATCAATTTCAGCTGGCAGAGTTCCTTGAATTTTTTCCCTAAGGACACGATTGATATCCCAAACGTCTTTTTCGGGTGGTGGTCCGGCTGATAATAAAGTTAAAATAATTTGTAAAACGCATTTGGCTAGGGTTAATCTGGCAGCGCAGAGTAATTGCTAATTCTGATTACGTTGTTCCTCGGTTTCTAAGTCTAGGTTCGAGTCAGTGGAGTGTTCGTTATCCCCCTCCGCCCTGGCCATCGTGGACCGAAGTATTCCCTTCTTATGTATATTGTGTTGACTAGGAGTTGATATTGGAGTCTGCTCAACTTCGGAATCAGGTTTTACATTGTACGGCTGTCCAAGGGTGGAAGTGTCAGGACGCGGCCCTTCCGGGATTATCTGCCCTCCAAGGGTGGAAGTGTCAGGACGCGGCCCTTCCGGTATTTCCTGCCCTTCCAGGTTTTTCGGCTCTTCTGAGATTTTCATTTCAGGCAGGCTTGCTCTCCGTGCCGGCACCGTCCGGCGACCTCCACTGCGACGACCAGGATAAAATGCTGATTCAAATTTCTGATTTGCATAATCCGATATTGGTTCCGGCTTGAACTTTTGGTCGTCAGATTCTTCCATTTCTAGTGTTTCGATTCTTTTAAATCACGAACTGTGTTACCTCATCCTCATTCCGTTTCAGAATGTTGATCTCCGTTATACTATTACTGACCTGTAAGAAACCCAGTGTTTAAACAGCATATACTTGATGACCTTTTAACTACGAATACACAATACGTTGATAAGGGTAGTAATCCCTAAATGGAAGCCTCAATTATTGTCAATTACCTGATGTGAATGTGATGATGATAGAATTAGTACCGAGATTACTTGGTTAGTTCTCTCACCGATTTTTTCGCACAATAAAACTTGACCATGGAGTTGGTAAAACCGCAAAATACACAGTAATAATGTCGTCACGAACGAAGACCAACCGATGATGATGACAGGAGACCACGGAACATGCGAATGCGCAGTGAAATTATTTTTGTGGATGTTATTCCCTTGTGGGATGACAACTTAGCAAAACAATGGTTAGGCATGCATGGCAACTAACTTAACTAAAACCATTGTGGAGAAAATTGACCTAATTGGACCAAATTTTGGCCAAGGTCATGAGCCATGACCTTGGTCACTCGGATCGGTCACGGGGGTCACCGGTCGTAAAGGAAACACGTTTGGTTTACGACCTTGATTTTAACATTTTAAAAATCGCTAAATTCATAAAGTTTTTGAGTTTGTTTTTGTTTTCCTGTTTAAAATTTTTAGCTATTTTCCCGCGTTGATTCCCGCGGAAGAAAAATGCTTTTTTTTTCAGTGAATTTTGTTGAATTTTTATAAGGTAAACATCAAATTATGTAAAATTGACCATTTTAACACAGTAAATTAATTAGTTTTCACTGTTTTCAGTGATTTTTAGTAAAAATGACTGAATAGTGACGCCGTGAGAGTCACAACTCCCAAGAGAGGGAGTTCAGTAATGCATAAATTTCAATCAAGTAAACTGCAGCAGGATTCACCCAATAAGCCAACAAGCCCAGGTACATACATAAGTTCGTTAATCTAATTTTGTAACGCCTAATTGTAATTAAATCAAGAATGAACCAGCGTTAGGAATGTATAAAATTTAATTAATTTAATTCTATTGACATTAGTGACATGTTTCATCATTGTGTCATATGTCTCTGTTTGTGTGGGAGGGAATCCACTGTTATTTTAAGTGACAGAGTGACGTTTTTCTGTGATGTCACGCCGAAACGGAAAACAGCTTTCGTTCTGCCATGACTTTTGTTACAAAGACATTAATTGCAAAATTGCAAAACCATGAAAAAGTTATTCTATTTTTCATGAAGCCATGTCCCAATTCTAAAAAAAAGATTTCTTTTCCCTTGGTTTCAGCCCTAAAGCTAACCCTAACCCTAAGAATTACAACCAATTCTAGTAAATTATTTCAACATTTCCGTTTGGTTTCCTGCCTAAAATTAACCCTAACCCTAAAAACAACCCTAACTCTAAAAACCAATATCAATTATAATAAAAGATTTCAGCGTTTTCCAACCCATTATAATAAAAGATTTCAGCGTTTTCCCTGGGTTCCGAGCTAAAACTAACTAACCCTAAAACCTAAAGCATATTTTCAATGAACCACAGAACCTAGTCATTTTTTTTCCAAAACTATATTTACGGCTTTTCAAACAGGAAGTTTATTATGTTTAATTCATATTTTTTAATTTAATTTTTTTTTAATTTGTCAAATATTCTAATTTTCAAATATCTTTAGTTTATTTTTATTTTTTCAAATGTTGAGAACGCTCATTCAGGGGCGGAGCACCCCCGAAACTATTTAACTGTAGTTAATAAAAAAGAATATTAGAATAACAAATTTAGTTAACAATTTTTTTACACCAATTTTTTTTTTATATCAGATGAGGTTCAAATTTTCATGAAGTTGAAATATTTATTAATTAAATGCGCAGTTATTCGCTTTTCATTTGCTATTTAGTTGACTATTAATACGTCAGCAATTAATTTACTTGATAAAAAGGGCCGAGTTGGTTCAGTGGTTAAGACATCATGTCTCTCCACTGGCCAATCTGGGAATAGAGGAAAAATTTGCAGAAA
>JABASL010000959.1:0-12922 GCA_019775825.1 Neanura muscorum | reverse complement strand
CTGCAATAGTAACATTTGACTCACGTATTCCAGGAGCGGCAACTTCAGAAACATCCATTCTGCTGCGCTTGCGCACATTGCGTAACTTTCTGTGCCGAGCACGAGTCTTTCTGACACCAATTGCTCCGTTGGTTTTCATCGTCGGCTTACCGGCTTCTTTCCAGGCCGTGCGCAGTTTGCTCAGACTTGTGTCAAGCGTGTTCCTAGGAAATAAGGAACACAAGTTCCAGTTAAAGTGAGATCGCTGAATAACTAAAATTCTAACCTAGCAACTAACTGTTTATCTTGAACGGCTTGAAGTTTCTCAATAACTACATCATGTTCCATAATTTTTTCGTTTGCGTTAGTCAATTCCCGTCTTAGATTCGCAACTTCGTGTATTAGCCAGCAGTGCTGTATGAGCTCTTTCACCTTCGAGTCTTTGCTTTCACTTGTTCGGGTTTGTTCGGAAGGTGTGCTCTCCGGAAGCTGAGAAACCGTATTTACAAGCGCAAGAGTATTGTGACTTACTGGAAGCTGCAAGGATATGGTATCATCTTGTATCATGTTGACATCCTGAAAAGAACTCTCGGTCACGCTTTAAATTAAAAAAAATTAAATACTTTGACGGCTTGAGACAATTAAAAGTTAAAATTAATACGAATTAGTTACGTTTCTTTTTTGTGTTCGGCGTCCAAGACTTCAGCTTCGGCTTCTACAAAATATTTACTCTCGACTCTCTGGATTTCAGAATAATTATGCGCCGTACACTCAAAGATCGCCAAACTGGAAAGGCTTCTTTTATTTTCAATCCGTTCTTCAAAATGGTCGCTAACCTTGTTGGATTTCAAAAAGCGCGGATCACAACATTTTGAAAATTGTTGGTTTTCTCTATTCTGCGCCTAAAAATTATAGAGATTTTAATTTTTTTTTAGAGATGACTTCTTAACCCGACAGAAAACGATTTTGTAGAACTTGACCTACAGCAAGAGCGCTGCAACTCATTGATGTTTCTACTGGAATTAGTAAAACTGATTGGACTTCATCAAATCTTTTGTTTCTCCACCAATCCCGAGTTTCCGGAATTTTTTCCTCATCGCTTTCATCAGAGGAGACAAGGCGCACATAATTTATGGTTGAACTTTTTAGATCGGTCTTCAGCTTCCGGAATAATTTCTTCATGACTTCTCTAGTTCCTGACTGGCTTCTTCGCTGGTTGTTGCCTGCTTCAAGCTTTTCGATTCGTCAATCGGTCGTCGTCAAGTCTAGCCTCTGACGAGGCTGATTTTCGGTTTCCCTATGTTCCTAGGCTCCAGGAAATTCTGGAGCGCACGCGCGCGCATAGCCAAGAAGGAATCTCGAGTCATGACACACAACAACCAGAAATGTTCTTCACCAAGGCAACTACAAACGCTTTAAATCCAAACCAACCCTAACCCTAAACCCTAACACCATTATGGATCGGTCACTAGGTCATTTTCGACACTTTTGATATTGAAAAATTACTCTTGCTTGCCATAACCGGTAAGGGAGTCATTTCGAGTAAACAAATCCTGGTTTGTAGTGTTCGGCACAAGCAAATGGCGTTCATCAGTTTAAAATAAGTTTAAATCAGTTTAAAATAAGTTTAAATCAGTTTAAAAATATGTTTTTACAGTAACGAAAAAATTATTAAACGGCGGCAATATCCTTAATTCCAGAAGAGCATCATCGTTAGTTTATTTTTCGCATATAGGTTGCGTAATTAAGACCTCTTAACTTATTATCCGTTAGTTTACGTAAATATTCTTTTTCAACATTTCTCTTCAAGACAGTTAACTTACTATTTTCTCATCTTCATAAAAAAATTAGCTCATAAACCAAAGCCACGTTCACCATTTTTAAAGTGAAATTTTCTAAGCTTGTTTAACATTGGAAACTGAAAAATTACAATAATGAAAGTAATAAAGGGATGTGCCAAAGCAATTAGTAAGTTAATGGCATCGAGATTATGCGTTTTCCTGCTGATAATTTATGGCAACAATAGAATTAATAATATCAATTTGTTAATACTTT
The DNA here is from genome assembly GCA_019775825.1 of Neanura muscorum. Classification (NCBI taxonomy): domain Eukaryota; kingdom Metazoa; phylum Arthropoda; class Collembola; order Poduromorpha; family Neanuridae; genus Neanura; species Neanura muscorum. The sequence goes on along the minus strand of JABASL010000959.1, from coordinate 10,888 downwards.
TGAAATGGCTGAGATGAATTCGTAACTTCTAAAAGATAAAATTAGCCGATATCTTCCTCATCTTAATCACTTTTCTTCCTTCTTTTTAGCCTTTCTTGAGCATAAAATTGTATTAATAAACTTGTAAGATTTTTTGTTATTTTGAAATTAAGTGTTGTACAATAGAGGAGAAATCGTATGAAGACGCTTTTCTTTTTGATAGAAGATTCTTTGCAATGATCCACGGAGGATATGTCCAGCCATAACACATATGAATTTTGCTGCCAGAAGGCACTCAATATAAGATTACAATTAGTTAGCCTTAGTTATAAGAATTTTACGTCTAAAATTACGTCTGCAACACCTCAATAGCCATAGTTAAGATAAATTTAACTTGAAGCATGAACGCTGGGTATATATCGCTTGAGTTTTAGTATTTTGCATTGAAGAATATCAACAGAGATCCAACTTCTCGTTTAGGTTGGTCATCAGCTTGTCTTCGGCTTGCAAATCAGGCAATGAAAAATACAAAATTGGCTCCAGAAAAAAATGCTGAGGAAATTTCGATAGTTTAAATGTAAAGCGGAGTTTCTTGGCCTGTTAATAGTCGGAACATGGAAGTTGGCATCGTCTTCATATTAATCTAAAAAAGAATCCAAATTTTCCACGCATTTATACAAAAAAAAAAGACGGAATAAATCAAATAATTAAGCTAATAAGCAAAATTAAAATATTTTCCAAACCTCTCCAACTGACGTTGCAAGTAAATTGACTATTTTTTCATGTGGAACTGCTACAACGGATTGATTATTTATTTCAATTATACGATGTCCCACGCGTACACCGCCGCGTTCCGCAATTCCACCTCGTAAAAGGCTGCAAATCTAAAGAAAATTTTAGAAATAGAATTTTTAATTAGAAATTAGAAAATTTTATGTAAAATTCAAGAAATTTTAAGAAAAATAGTGCTGATTTTCCCAGGGTCGTTTGAATGCCTGATCAAATGTCCTTGGGCTATGCAAAATTAACACGTAATTTGAGCAAATTGTTATCGTGTGGTCAACTGCTAGCTTTAATTTCCAAAATTTCCCTGTCTCCCGGAACCCCCTCCTCCGGAGGGGAAGGGGCGAAAATTTAAAAATTAAAATTAGCAGTTGACCACACGGTTACGTACCACCCCATTTTGAACACTGAATCCAAGTTGATACTTTGTATCCGGTCTTTTTATTTTGACTTCCACAACGGGTGGGCATGGCACTACAGTTAATTTGACAACAGTTTGCGTCTTTGAATTCTGGAAAAAAAAAAGAAAACAGAGTAATGGTGCCCTGGAATGAAATCTCAAAGTTTGACCATTGTATCATTAATCATAGCCAATCGGAAGAGAGAAAGAAAATGACGGAGTTAATGAATCGAAAGAATTTCTATTAAGGAAAGCTCGTGGGGCTCAGCACCCAAGCCTTACCTTAATATAAGTTTGGCACGTCGACAATGGAAGTCCAACAAGGCTAACACCATTAATAGCTATGATTTGATCCCCTATATTTAGTTGCCCACAGCGAGCTGCTGCTCCGGCTGGAGCTAAATTAGCAATAACCACTGTTGGCAGCATGCTTCCCCATCCAGATTCAACAATAACAACACCCAAGATTTCTCCCTTGGCTTTAGGAACAACGACCTGGAAAATCAGTGAAAGTTGGGCTATAACTTTCTCTGAAGATTTTAAAAAATTTCTGGTTTAGCTAAATTGGTTTGTACATGCTTAGTAAATGCTTACATCCTTCTGAAGCTCCTTTTTCGCAAACATTTGCAATTCATCTCCAAATATTTCCTGTGAATTGAGAACTTCTTGGTAATCCATCTCTCTAACAAAACTATGATCTTCAATTCCATTAGCTTTAAGGAACTCCATGTAGGCCACTTGGAAGGCTTGACCGATGGATTGGCTGTAGGAATGGAAAATTTAAGAATAGTAAGTTTAGGTTTTACCTTACCATTACATTGAGGATTACATTGAGGAATGTAATCACTACCTTCCAACTACAGGTTAACTTTCACAACTTTCTCTTTTTTTTTTATTTCGGTTTTCTGAAAAACTGGAGTCGAGATCAGACAATCTAAAGATGCGTCCTATCTGACCAGCTTATAGTTCTAGATTCTAAAATCCAGAAATTCTGTTTCCAGTTTTTCAGGAAACCGCAATGGAAAAAGAGAAAGTGGTGAAAGTTTAACCAACATTATAAACCTCTCACCTTCAAGCTCTGAGAAAGAGCTTGAAGCTAATTAGTAGCATTTATTTTTTAAATATTTCTGAAAACACGGGTTCAACTTTCTCCTACCCCTTGCGCACCCCTTCTCTGTGAGCAACAGCGTAGACCATGTGAGTAACGTTTGAGGTAAAAAGCTGACATTACTCAACAGTACTTAACTTTTCCCCATGAATGGGGATGAGAGCTTTCCCGTTCAACTCACTTTTCAAAGAGTGAGAGTTCTCCTCCCCACGCATGGGAAAAAAGTAACAGGAATTTTTAATGTCATCTCTGTTCATCAAAATAGTCTGCTAATAAAAGTATTGTATTCTGCTGATAATTTCTCTTTCTTAGTCTCATTCTTTTATTCTAACCCAACCTTTAACGATCATTTGACATTCAATCCCCTTCATCCATTACAATTAATTGAGTGATATGGGTAAGTCAACACCTCCAAAGAAGAAATTGAAACGGAATAATACGAACTCAACATCTCTCAACAAGAAACAACAAAACATTACGGATTTCTTTACGAGGCACTACTCAAATATCAACGATCAACAGTCTTCGCCTTCGTCATCGGTATGCCCTCTCATTGGGGTGTAATTTTAATTGGTTATGAAACCAACATTACTTGGAGTTTTTAATAGATATTTCCAATTAATACAAAATTAAAGTTTAACCAAAAATGTTTTTAAAGATTTAAAAAACCCAAGATATTATTAGCCTTAAAATGGAAACGGTTTCCTGAGCGGTTTTTGTGTCCACAATTCATAAACTTACGCAATATACTGAGCCTCATCACTCTCAAAGACATGACAGATCATTTTCGGAGGTCGATGGATTTTAGAAAGTTCTTCTGGCGTATCTGTAGGAACGGGTCGACGCCTCGCCATCAGCACCACCAGGTCACCTTTAAAAATATTTTAAAAAATCTGTTAAGTACAGAGAGTTTAAAGCCCGTTCAACTTTCTCCGCGTCTCTTTTTTCGTTTCGGTGATCTTAGAAACTGGAAACAAAGTAAGCCAATCTAAAAGGCAACGTTTACGCCCTATCCGACCGGGCTATTGTTCGAGATTCTAAAATCCAGATATCATGTACCCAGTTTCTCAGAAAACGACACAAAAAAAGAGCGGAGAAAGTTGTACATGCTTTAAAACTTTCTGTACAACAATTTAGCCTTCAGACCCGGCTTGCAAAATTTCGATTGTAATTGCCTTGCACTTTGGTACAAGATTGACGTTATAATTTTATATGGTTCCGGGCGATTAACAGAATCTGGAAACAAAGTAAGCCAATCTAAAAGGCAACGTTTACGCCCTGTCCGACCGGGCTATTGTTCGAGATTCTAAAATCCAGATATCATGTACCCAGTTTCTCAGAAAACGACACAAAAAAGAGCGGAGAAAGTTGTAAATGCTTTAAAAACTTTCTGTACAACAATTTATTAAGCCTTCAGACCCGGCTTGCAAAATTTCGATTGTAATTGCCTTGCACTTTGGTACAAGATTGACGTTATAATTTTATATGGTTCCGGGCGATTAACAGAAGAGCCAATAGCCAGAATCGTGCGACAAGTCCCACTAAAAATTCTTTAAACACAATTTAGTAGAAAATTTTAAAAATCTTTACCAATATCCGCAATGTAGGAAATCGTTCTTAAGGCATGGTCCATCATGATCTCCTACAAAAATCACACAAAAGCATTAGAAAAAACAAACAGTTTTCGTCTAATCCATCATCATCACGATCCAGAGTTTCAGACTCGACAGTACTGGGCCTTCAGAAATGTCTGTCCAACTTTCTCTGCTTTCTCTTTCTTCAAATCAGTCTTCTAAGCAAGCGGGGAAATTCAGCTCCGAGGCAAATTTTCACCCAGCTGGCGTGTCATCTGGTGCTGGATCAGGCGCTGGATCTGGCGATGGTGACGGATCTGAATATTTTCGGACTTGCTCAGGAAATGATTTCAAAAATAAAGCGGAGAAAGTTGGACTGAAATTTCTAAAAGTACTGTAAAAGCATAGTCTAAGTTCCCATTATAACAATGTGAAATCCTTACCTTCAAATCTGTGTTGAGCACCATAATTTTCTCGGTTGAGATAAATAGATCAACTTCCGTACTTGGCTGAGTTTCTCCATCGGGTGCCTAGTTACATGGTGAGAGACGCATGAGAAATTGAAAATGGCGTATTTAGTTTCCTTTGTTCTTCAAAACTTTCTCTTTTACATTTAGGAAAGTAATGAAGTCTCGCTCATAATAGCAGAATAGAGAGTAAGAAGAAGAAGAAATGGAAATCGATCATCAGTCAACCATTAGCACATGGTGGGTAGTAGACAGACATACACATAGTACAGAGGCTTAAACTTCCTTGTTAAATCTCCTGTTAAGTAATTGGAAATCTGGGTGAGTTGAAAGTTTCCACAAAACTTAAGCGCGTGTCTATGTGTGCCTCGGCCTCTTCCTCTTTTGTCTATATGCTTCGTGGTTTAGCCAAATCCTCTTCGTCCACTTTCTATCCACTAAAAACTTTCCAACAACTTAAGCTGCCTTTCTCCACAATATAACAAAAATACTAGGGAAAAACAAAAAAAAAAAGCTCAAAACCCCATTGGGCCATTTTCTGAGAGTTAGTCGCTGAGCAAACGGAAGTGAAGGGTTGGGCTGCAGCGTTCTAGAATCTACGAACCACCAGTACAAACTTAGTAGAAGATTGCAAAGTAAAATAAAGCGGATTTAACTTTATCAAAACATCAACATCAAAGTTCTTTTTAGGCAGGAGTTAAACTATGCCCGTTGTCAGTAGGAAAGTAAATAATGGGCTATGAGCGAACTAGAGTGAGAAAGAAAGTGAAAGTTGATGGGATCTGTCGGATGAATTAATCTTTCCGCTTTTATTCTGCACGCAATAAATCCTGTTTTCTTACCATTGACTGTTTGGGAGAGCGGACCATCGTAGCAGCAATTAAAAAATAAATACAAAAGGAATAGAATCATAAGATTACAATTGAAATTTTTGCCGGAAAAACCCAAGGAAGTACAGAGCCTTCAGCATTGTCTCCGACTTTCTCCGTTTTCTATTTTTTCAAATTCATTGTCTGACCAAGTGCAAATTGAATATTCAGATAAGCTTGTCTTAGATTTTTTTCAAATTCATTGTCTGACCAAGTGCAAATTGAATATTCAGATAAGCTTGTCTTAAATTCGAATATTATCTACACACTTTCCCAGAAATTTAAAAAGAAAAGAAAGCGGAGAAAGTTCGAATATTTCCTGTACGCTTTCTCAGAAATTTGAAAAAAGTGAAAGTGGAGAAACTTGGGTTTCGAATATTTCCTGTACGCTTCTCGGAAATTTGAAAAAAGTGAAAGTGGAAAAACTTGGGCTTCGAATATTTCCTGTATTTTCTCAAATTTCAAAAAAGGAAAACCGGAGAAAGCTCGAATATTTCAAGTAGACATTCTCAGAAATTTGAAAAAAATTGAAAGTAGAGAAACTTGGGCTTCAAATATTTCCTTACACACTTTCTCAAATTTCAAAAAAGGAACACCGGAGAAAGTTCGAATATTTCACGTAGACATTCTCAGAAATTTGAAAAAAGAGAAACCGGAGAAAGTTCAAATTCTTCCTGTACACTTTCTCAGAAATTTGAAAAAAGAAACCGGAGAAAGTTCGAATCCTTCCTATAGACTTTCTCTGAAATTTGATAAAAAGAAACACCGGAGAAAGTTCGAACACTTCCTGTACACTTTCTCAGAAATTTGAAAAAGAGAAAGTGGAAAAAGTTGGCCTTCAAATATTTCCTGTTCACTTTCTCAGAAATTTGAGAAAATAGAAAATTGAGAAAGTTGTACAAACATTTGTAAAGGCCCTGTACTTCGAATCATAAACACGAAATATGTCTAGACATTTGCATTCGTAGGAGCACGGAAAATTAGAAACAGATTACAAAAAGTATTCATGCGTGCAACTGAAATTGTGGAGCAACAAAAAAAACTTAAAGTAAAAGTAGTGCAGCAAAGAAGGTGTGGCTTTATTTTTTTTTCTCCAAGACGAAGAAAGTGTGCAGAAGGGTGGAGAAAGGAAATGATTAAAAAATCCACCTTCAGTTCCACCACGACTTCTTCTACCATAACTTTCTTGGCCCTCTTTCGTCGATTTATTCCAGATCCAACCTCTTCCTCCACTTCAAGAGAACCTATAAAGCGAAGATGAAACATTGTGCCCGTCACGCCGCTACAAGAGGGATGACAGTAATGGAATTCTGATGAGTAAGAACAATTGCTAGGGTGGGGGTGATGATGTCCAGTTTGAGCTGACAATGTCCTGGGAACCTGTTGTATTCGAAGACGACGTCGTGGCCCTCCTGACCCACTTCCGTCTGAGCTAGTTGACGAATTATTTAGTGATTTACATGAGTCAGATGGACTTTGGCCACCTAGGAAAATAATGCTCGAGTCAAATTCAAAGGCATCATCGTTATCAACAATAAAAGTTGATGAGTCCTCTGGAAGATGTTCAGGAAGGTGTTCAGTTGGACATTCAGTAGGACGTGGAGCAACTTTTGGTGACAGGTCTAGCTCAGCAGGTCCTGTTCGACTGACACATTTATCCTGTTGTTGGGAATGACAGTGGTTGTAGTCGTTTTCACTGGAAATTTCAGTACAAGAGGGGCAAGAATTGTCGTCATTGTCGTTGACATGATGGCGGGTAGGGCTGGTGGGTGGGGAGTTTGGTTCATCATCGGTGGTTGTGCTGGTTGATAAGACTAATGGAAGTGTAATACTGGAGCTGGATGATGAAAGGAGAGAAACAGTAGAGTCTGATAGGGCTGCAGAAGTAGAATTTTGATTGGCTTGGGCCTGCATAGCAAAGATAAAAACTAATTCTTTCTCTTTTCTCCAAGAGTGAAGAAGAAGCAAAATATTGAGAGTAGGAAGCGCTTCCTTCTCGAATCCGTTTAACTCAATGAAGGAAAATCAATAAATCAGAAGAGAAGAAAAAAGAGAAAGTGGAGCCATAAGAGAAAGTAAGGAATGCTTACAAATAAATAAGCAGAAAAAAAAGCAAAAGAAAATGGAAGAGAAATGCCTTTTTTTATGGAATACGATAGAGATTACAATAACAATGAAAGCATATGACTTAACCTGGGAGACGCAGAACTTACTGCTACAACAAAAATTTATAGTAACATAGTTTTACATTTGGCCTAAAATTACAATTTAATCTTTTGTTTTGCTATTCTACAAGAACTGGATCAAAATCCCAAAAATTGGCCATCAAAATCCAGTTTCATCTTTAATACATACTTTCGCATTTTAATAATTTTTTTAAGGATCCCTTGAATTTGAACTCCATCCACATATAAGCTTCCAGAGATTATAAGCTACTAGGCAACAACCTAATTTCTATTTACAGAATTCACAAATTCACAAAATCATAATCCGTGGCACGTGCCACTGAAAAAATGGATCCACCCACAAGATTTTCAGGAAGAAAGTGCCTTATTTCCTTCCTGTTTTCTCTATATATCTCTTTCAGGCTAATGAAAATGGTTATTTAAATTTGAAGAATGACCTGAAGATATTAACTTCCAGATTGTCCATCCCTGAACATATGGAGACAATTTTCGAATTGAATCAGCTTGAGAACCTGATAGGTTTAAGATTAGGTTTAGGTTAGGTTTAGGGTTAGGGTTAGGTTAGGATCATCTAAGGATGTTAAATTTACTCAGCACTTGAAATAGTAGCCAAAAGTATGTGAAGTAGGACACAGCTCCTCTTACCTACCGTCTCGAGAGACGCTAGGGAAATGTGATGATTATAGAAGTTGTGGCCATAGCAGTTTGAACCACTTTCGTAGATTGGATGATCATTCCACGGCGTCGAGGATCGTTCAATTGAATTAGAAAAAAAAGTAGGGTAACTACAAACCCAGGAAACAGGATTAAGAAGCTGGGTTTTATGGAAATCTTGGTTTCACAAGACCATTTTCTGTGAAACCAAAAAACCTTCGGTTTTAATCACGGTTTTACTCACGGTTTTACTCACGGTAAGGCAGTAAGGTTTCAGGAAACTTTGTTAAGGAGCTCTTAATTCAATAACACTTATCCCCTAGGTCAGGTTTGCCTTGGTCAGCAAAATCCAATGACAAAGTGTGACATTGCTCCAAGCCTAACCAAGGACAGGATTGAGGTTATTGCTGACACAAGGGTGTTAAAGCATGTACAAAGCTGTGAGAAAAAGCTAATGGAAGCAAAAGAGTGTGAGAAAGAACAAACTCAAAATTGAAAAGGGAATCAAAATGTATATCCTCAAGCTTTCATAATTAAATTGTAGGAAATAAACTAAGTTTTCAATGAATTACCTTAATTCTAGAGACAGCCTCTTCAGCCTGAAGCATTCTCGTGGCTTTTGTTGGCTGACCTTCGGAAATTAGTTGGGTTGAGCCGAGGTAGCGTGCTCGGAATAGAACTCCCTCAATTAGCACTGATGGATTTTTCATCAAATCTACAAAATACAGAAACAAACAACCAAAGAAGATGAGAAAGAGAAGAATGATCTCTTGTAAAATTTCGGGGGTGGAGAAAGTAGTGAAAGTACTGTCCGGCATGTTGGTTAAGTTCAGAGTTCTAATGCCACCTTTAGCCCTAAAACCTTTACCTTGCTTTGGCCTCCCGTTCAAGCTCAACTTTTAGTCTGAATTCAATTTCACGGGGATTTGTAAAAAAAAAAAGCGTGTAAGGTTAAAGGAGAAAATTACGAGATAGATGCTTTTCTGCTATTCCGAGAATAGAAAACAAATTAACTGAGAAGATGTTGAAGAAAAGGGGAGATGTAGCCTTAAATTGAACTTACCCGAAGAGGTAGGCGGGCGGGTGTATGTTGTATTTGTGTAGAAATGGAAGAAAAGGTAGAGCCCAGGCCAAGATTGAAGTTTCAAGATGAAAAGGAAGATGAAGAAAGTACCGAGAAGAAGGCAAAGAACCACCGCAACCATCCCCAAAAGAAAAGAGAAAATACAAGAGAAAAAATTCATCAAAGAACCATTCTACCAGAATTTTATTTACGGAATTCTTTAACCGGCGGAGAAACTAAGGAATGGCAAGGGAAATACGGGATTTCAAAAACTCAGGTAAAGTCAACTTTCTCCTAGGTTCTGCTTCATTCCGTGCATAAATTAATTGTCAATTGTACAGATAGTTTTTTAATGTGTGTTCAACTTTCTCCGCTTTCTCTTTTTTCTGTTCCGTTTTCTGAGAAACTGGAAACAAAATTTCGGGATTTTAGAATCTTGAACGATTGGCTGGTTAGATATTTAGAATCTTGAACGATTGGCTGGTTGGATAGAAAGTAATCGATGTCTTCAGATGGGCTTATTTCGTTTTCAGTTTTTCAGAAAACGGAAACGAAAAAAGTGAAAGCGGAGAAAGTTGAACACATTAAAAAACTCTCTGTTAACAAAAATCCTGGAAACTACTTTCTCCCAAATTTTCCAAAATTTAAAGTTCATGAAAAATTGCTTTCAAATTTTCAAAAAATAACCTCAAATAGTTGACTTAATAGTTTAACAAATAGTTAACTATTAGTTAGCTCAGCATTACAAAGTTCGTGATGCTAAGCTTGCTTGGAAAACGCTGCATATTTTTACACCAGGAGCTGCAGATTCATTGAAATATTAATTTGAAATTTTAATTTGAAGTACAAAAATTTATACTAGTGGAGTGTAGTTGTAACTTTTTGAATAATACACTAGAATGAATTTTCAAATCAAACTTTTGTGATGCAAGTTTTATTTGAAACTTGAAAGATAAAAGGCACTTCTGTCACTTCAATTATTTTTTTTTTCAGACAAAGCAATTAAAAGACACCCGAGTGGTGCTATTGATTACTACCTGGTACTTCCAAAATTAAAATTTAATAAAAGAGAAAGCTACACGAGTTATTTTGCATGGCGCATGTAGCATCTTTTGGTAAAAGAGAAAGTGTGATATCCTTGAAGTTAATTGCTTTCTTACCTTCTTTGTTTCTCTTCTTTTTTGGTCCTTCTTTCTCCTACACAAAAAACAAACCAGCCAATTAGATCCATTATTTCTTTCTTTCGAATCTGATGCTTAAAAAACGCTCTAAAATTAAGGAATAAGTTAGCAAATTACAGAGAACGGCGAGAAGGGCATGTTTGCTTCAAAAACTTTCACCGCAACTTCCCGCAAGTTTTTGGTCAAATTTTGATAGTTAACAGCCCACATTGCGTATATGGTTAGGTTAAATGTTTGTAAAATGATGATCACAATTTCATCAAAAACTTTAACGGCAAGATGCGCAATTATCGTAAAAAAAAGGTTCCGGTGAAAGTTTTTGAAGCAAACAAATGCTCTTCCTTATACAGGCTGGGCCAAGATTTTCTTTACCGAGGAGAAAGTCTTTTATGGGAGTTACGTGTAAAAAGAGAAAGTCGGAAGAAAATCTTGGCCCACCCTGTATACAGACAGCAAGTTGGTAAACTTTCACCAACTTTCACTTCAAAAATTCCTGTTTTCTAGTCCGGCTAGCTAGAGTCTGACCCATGCATCACGTGGATTCGAAATTGGACAAATTTGTCCTCTCTTGTAAGTTACTAGAGGGGATTTGTCTTGTAGATTAATTAGTTCCATTAATTGGGA
>JABASL010000958.1:0-12923 GCA_019775825.1 Neanura muscorum | reverse complement strand
TGGAAAAATATTCTGGACAAATATTTTGGGAAAATATTCTGGAAAAATATTTTGGGAAAATATTCTGGAAAAATATTTTGGGAAAATATTCTGGAAAAATATTTTGGAAAAATATTCTGGACAAATATTTTGGAAAAATATTCTGGACAAATATTTTGGGAAAATATTCTGGAAAAATATTTTGGGGAAATAATCCGGGAAAACATATATTTTTCATTCGAAATCCAATTCAAATTTTATAACATAAAATAGGTACTGTATCAAATTAAAATCAAAAATCCGTAAGCAAATTAATTGTTTCAAAATTGATCACAGAAAATTTGGCGGTTGTGTTTGAATTGGCCGCCGGTCAAAATTTTCTGAATTGGTAAGCTAAAAAAAAATTCGTGGGTTAGTTTAATCCGTAAGATTGTTTTGTAGAATCTGAATAAGTTTGGCTAAATTTTGGAAACCAAAATTCTAAAAACATAAGAAAATTCCTTTTAGGCCCCGTTTTGCTTTACGCCCTCCATAAAAATTTTATGGATCATGAGCATGCCTTTCAAATAAACTCCGAATCTCGGAGACTAAATTTTTTATGGATTACGTCCATACAATCAATATTGAAAATCCACATATTTTCATTCATGAATAATAAAAATATGGAAATAAAATATAAAAATACAATTGAATTTTTTTTTACTATTTTTACTGCAAGTGATTTTATATAAATTGACAGCCGATTAAAATTTCTATGCTTCGAAATACACTAATTTAAAAATTCGGATAGGTGAATCGTGAGAAACTTCCGTATGATATTAAATAAACTGTTCAATATTTTCTGCAAATCCTGTTTTTAAAAATAAAATACTTTTTTTTAAATCCTGTTTTAAAAATACAGAAAATAAGAAATAGGCGCCATATTTTTTAAGCCTTGTAGAAAATTTTATGTAACAGGAGTAATGTTTGAGGTGGATAAGGTGTGTCGTCGTATCATGGGAATTTAAAATTTGAGAAGGGAAGCTTTACTTTTCTAAATTGGAGCTTCTTCACCTGGAAACCCTATGTTTCTTTTTACTTTCTTTCCGCACCGTGCTTCACAACTTTTTTTGCACCGTGTTCCCGCACTGTGCTTCACAACTTTTTTTTGTACCGTGTTTCCGCACTGTTTCCCCAAGGTGGAATACTCTACTTTTTCTTTTAGAACCTTTCAAAAAACCTGAAAAAAAAACTAGGACAGAAAAACATAACTTACGGAGCATCATCATCCCCCGGTGAAATCCACCTCTTTCAGTTTTCTTCAAAGGAAGCGGTGAACCGCCACTGCCACGACCAAAGACAACTCCTCCACTCCGCCTTCCAGGCGGTGGTGATTTAATTGGAATGTAACTTCTAAAGGAAGAAGCAGTTTTTCCGTGTCGTGTTGACCCCGTTGACCTTCCCGCTTCCTCCCCTCCCCTCCCGCTTCCGATGGCTGTCTTCTTCAGAATAGATGAACCACCAGTTGAATTTAGACGTCTGCCGCCTCGATCGCCCAAGGCTCGGTTGTAATTTGTTTCAATTCCAGTGTCTCTTCCAGGGATGGCTCCAGCCCTAGTTCCAGCGTCTCTTCCAGCTTTTCTTCCTCTTCCACTACCACAATTGCTTACAGATCTAACGAGTTTTGGACTCTTGAGGTCTGTGGTTGGAGTTGTCCTTAGGATTTGTGGACTGAGGCTACGAGATCGCTTGAGCAGAGGAGGTGGAACTCTAGAACGAATCTAATGAAATATTTAAATTCAACGACACTTTCACTACTATTTCAAACAACCCTTTTTCATACTTTCTCCACTTTCTCTAGAAATTCTACTCAAATTCCTTTCAAACCAAATGCGACATGACCTGCCTGTGAGAATGCAAAATTATAGTTCTAGAATTTCTAAATATTTTCAACGTTCAAACCTTCAAGCTTTCTCCTATATCAATATACAGGGAAGGGCATAAACTTTCAAAAACTTTCACCCGAAAAAAACTTTCTCTTTCTATCAAAATTGTGCCCCTTCCTGTTAGATTTTCTGATAAAATTTTGGTAAATTTTGAGTGCACAAACAGCGCATTGGGCGGTGTTACTGAATCAGTTGACAAAAAAATTTGGAAGGTACGCAATTTGTTTTAGGAAGAGTTAGGAAGTTTTTCCGGTGAAAGTTTTTGAATCCAACAGTTGGCCCCACCCTGTAGCTTCATAAAATTGTCATTTTAGAGGTTCAAATTATAATCACAGGCCTCGATGACCTTGCGTTGTAGAATATGAAAATATTGGCAAAAATTTAAAGAAAGAGGAGCCCATTTACTCAGTCGCTTCGATTTCCAATTATTTTCAAAACACATTTTAAATTTTAGGAAAAGTTTAGTTTCTTACCCTCAATCCCATTAACCTTGAACGATTTTCAAAAATTTGAATGAAAAAGATTTTTGGAGTTTTTAGATAAAATTCTTTATAAAATTATTTTTGATGAATGAAAATTGAATTTTAAAAAAAAATTAATTTTTTTTTTACATTTAGCTTAATAATTTGTTTCACATTTATTTATTCACATTGCAAAACGCTCTACAGCGGGGTACGTATAGATTTGTAGAGGTCACCCCTACCTACGACAAAAATAAAACCTTTTTTAGCCAAATTGTAGAATGTAGGAAATTCAAGCGGCGTGTAGCCTTTGCGCTGAAGTTGAATTTTAAAATTTTATGGTTACTGGGTTGCAAAGATTGGAATTGTCAACCAAATTAGGGAAGCATGAGGTCAGGTAAGGTTAGGTTGAGGTTGCGTTATGTTAGGTTTAGGGCGCGTTAGGTTAGGTAGAGGTTGTGTTTGTTTAGGCTGAGGTTGCGTTAGGTTAGGTAGAGGTTGTGTTTGGTTAGGTTGAGGTTGCCGTTAGGTTAGGTTTAAGCCTGAGGTCAGGTAAGGTTAGGTTGATGTTGCGCTAGGTTAGGTAGAGGTTGTGTTTGGTTAGGTTTAGGGCTCGTTAGGTTAGGTTTAGGGCGCGTTAGGTTGGGTTGAGGTTGCTATAGGTTAGGTTGAGGTTGCGTTAGGTTAGGTTGAGGTTGCGTTAGGTTAGGTTGAGGTTGCGTTAGGTTAGGCTGAGGTTACATCAGGTTAGGCTGAGGTTACATCAGGTTATTCTGAGGTTAGAATGAGGTTAGGGTTATGTTTAGGTTTAGGTTCTGAGAGCTAATTACACCGATTGGATTTCTTGGAAGTAAAATTGAAAGTGAGCTTTAANTTTGGTTTAGGTTTTGAGAGCTAATTACATCGATTGGATTTCTTGGAAGGAAAATTGAAAGTGAGCTTTAAGTATAGCTATGGGTACCTACCTACACTTCGAGTTAGGTGAGGATTAATTCCCGTTACGTTTTCTAGAATCAAGGAAAATTTCGATTCTAGGACTGATTCTAAGATTCCTAGAAGCTAAGACACTGGAAGTGAATTCTAGAAATTAAGGATTTAAGGATCCTGGGTGATTTTAGGAATGGATGAGAGTTCTGAAGAGGTAACTAAGGATTTTTGTGGCTCTTTTTCTTGGTTTGAAGTGTTTTTGAATTAGATTTTGAGGATAGAGCTAAAAGGCTGCCAAAAAGGGACACTGAGAGTCCTTTCATGTGACTGACGCTGATTCTCCCTCGCCTGATGTCACCTCTACCCCAATCTATACCCTTCAACCATTTCAGCGATTCTGCATCAGTCTCAAGATCAAATCAGTGTCCTTGGAGACTCATTTTCTCCCATCAAAGTCCAACTACCCTTCTTCGGAAATTCAGACGTTGGTTGAACGTTGAAAGCAATAAAAAATGAAGTGGTAAAAGTGATGGCTAATCCTCACCTTTCAAATCTAACCACGTCCTACCTTAGAATTACAAAACAAACAAAAGGGGAAAAACCAACATAATTCCTAGATCAAAAAGTTACTAAATCCATCTGACACTTTCCTAGAAATAAGTTCAAAATAATTATTAGTTAAGTTTAGGTTATAAGTAAACCTAAACCTAAGCTAAGCTCTGTACTTTAGGTTAGATTTAGCTTAGGTTAGGTTTTAGTTTTAGGTAAATCCAAACAAAAATTAAAAGATTTTTGAGTAGCATAACCTAAGATTAATTTCATAGGTTTTTTGGGCTATGTAACCTAAAAATAACTTCACGAAATAACCAATGTTTTTTGGGTTATGTAACTTAAAAATAAGTTCATGAAATAACCAGTATCATCTTGAGGATAGGGAGGCGAATCAACTGTCAGCATTAACTGTTCAGTCATTGAAGTTGGGATTGTTGTAACTTGAAATAATTTTGAGTGGCTTACTTGTTCTGCATTGATAACGTAGCTCGAGCGATCTTCATGGCTTCCCCGAATTTGTCGAACATTCAAGGGAACACCGCGAATCTGAGCCAAGGTTAAGGACCCTGGAGGAATTGTAATTGTTTCAGGTGACAGAGTACGCTTGCGTCGAAGTAGATTCGGGTGACATGTTTCCCTCATGTGATGCGGTGCCAGGCATTTGGAATGACGCTGATGTAATGGAGGTTTAGGGCTTCCCAGCACTTCCGGAGTGGAACTTTTCTTTGAATCTGATTTCAGAGCCGAAGCTATAGTGGCCCCTGGCCTAAGAACAAGAAATTAAGATTAGAAAATGTTGATCCCTTCAAAAAGGCATCTACACACTAAAAATAATTTGCCGTTTTCTAACGACAAGAAAACGACAAAAATTGTTTCATTATTCTAAAAAATGAAGCTACAATAATTAGAATAAATGTTCACAAAGTGTTCATAGGTTCACGAAATTTGAACTACTTTTTGAACCAGAATTCTCCGGAGTGACAAATCTAAGATTACAGATTTGTCATTTGAGATTTTTTGCAAAAGCTTAGAAAATGGAGATTTGCAATCTGCAATCAATTTGGTTTCGTTATTTACCTCATTGCAGTTTTAATTTTCTTATAGCAGGCCTTCATACCGAAAAATCCCAATTAAATTGTTTTAGACCCAAAAACTGCAATCCAAATCGAAATTTTTTTTTAACACTGTTTGATGTCTTCGGTCAAGCGAGGACCGTGGAAAGTTACTTAACACGGTTGAAATTTGAAGCAATCCCGGTTTAGAGTTTAGTTCCTTAGCGTTCGACGGTCAACCAATTTGATAAGAATTTTTTGATACTGTGGCAGTCCTGGCGAACGGTCAAGGGATCCACGGTTTGACCATTTAGGCGAGGGTTGACCGTTTGACCTTTTTGGCCAGGCAGTAGGCACTGTTGATGGCACGGTGTTGAGTTGTCAACTGACAGTTGTCGTGATGATAGGCTTCTGGCTTTATTGAGCCAAGAGTGCCAACAGGAAAGGAAATCCGAGCAAGGGATTGTTGTATGAGAGACAACAATAGGAATGGACATGAAGACAAGAATTGGATCCACCCTAGTGGGTACTTGGACCGTATTTATTACTTTCCACACCCAACAATTGACGGTGGTGATGGTGGTGTAATGTTTCCATCACGGTACAGACCGTGGCACTTCTTTTGGTCAAAAGTTCTCACACCAATTGACTTTCACACGAAATCTAACACTAGAAGACCAATTATTCTTTAAATCGAACCTCATTTTACAAGACTACTTTCATTTAACATAACAAATAAAAATCCTGCTCTCTGACTCTTCATAATTGCTTTTCTTCTCTGCCATTCACTAAATTGACGCAAACTTCAATTTCCTTCTACTGCAAAAATTTCAATTCAACTTGACTTCTACTAACCAAAAAAATCCAATCTTGAACACTATAATTTGTGTTGTTTTGAGAGAGATGATTAGAATTCGAGCGTCGGAGACTCGTATTAGTGTGGTACAGGGGTAGATTACATTAGAACATAACTTACATCAATGCAAAAAAAAAGGCCAAACACGCAGACCTTTGATTTTGATTGTTGGGCTTGGGCATCTAAATTGTACATTTTTTATTAGCCTACCCATGAATGACCCCACAAATTTTATGACCCTACTCATTGACATCCCATGTTCACACTTCACCGCATTCGGCCAATTCACTGACACGTGAAGAATACGAGCTCTGATTTGGGCTAAAAGCGGGAACGGCCAAGAAATGACTTGGGCTAAAAACGAGAGCGCCCAAGCCCTGACTTGGGCTAAAAGGGGGTGACCTATGTCAAGCACTGACTTGGGCTAAAAACGGAAGCGCCCAAGCCTTGACTTGGGCTAAAACGGGGGTGACCCATGTCAAGCCCTGACTTTGGCTACGGGAGCGACAAACCCCTGACTTTGGCTACGAGAGCGACCAAGGCCTGACTTGGGCAACGGGAGCGACCAAGCCCTGACTTGGGATACGAGAGCGACCAAGCCTTGACTTGGGCTACGAGAGCGACCAAGCCTTGACTTGGGCTACGGGAGCGACGAATGTCAAGCCATGATTTGGACTAAAAACGGGAGTGCCGAATGCTAAGAACACAAGATTTGGATTGGGCGGGCTAAGAGGTGTGAAACGGGGGAATAGTTAACCCTTGACCTTGACCCTAGTTTCAATTTGAAATTTGTAAACGAGTCTGTGGGAAATTGGCTTTTGTAAATTTTGATTAACTAGAAAAATCAGTCAGAAAACAATATTTCTGTGGTCAATTTCATTTGCCTAACCTTAATCATATGGAATCTCGAGAAAATATTGCGGTTTCAGTGAACAAGTCCAATTTTGAATCATATAATGGTCACGGCTAAGTGCCCAAAAAATGGGCGAGGTCAAAGGGTAAAATAAAAAAAAATTAGCTTCTACATGGGAATGTAGGTGTGGTTTCCTGTCAATTTCTGATTACGAAATAGAAATTTCTATCAAAGTTAATCAGCTTCTCGTATTAAAATGTTTTTGTGCAAAAAACATTTTTTTCTACTTGTAATTAAACTGACAACTTTGATTCTAGGATTGAAATGGAACTGTGAGAAATTTTTTACTATTTTTTTTTTAATTTGCCATTTTGCAAAGATTAAAGTCGTTCTCTCATAATGTTTGCATGTGTGATGATTAATTAAGTTCCTTAATTATACACGGAATTGTTAAATATAATAATAATATAATAGGAAATAAGTAAAACATAATCAAATTCGTTACGTTTTTTTGGTGATGTATGTGTTCCATCTACAGATAAATTTGGGCCTAAACTTTGGAATACTGTCTCCCATTCTTTGTCTAATTTCTAAAGTTATATACAAAGTTTTTGTCAAGTCAAAAAAAAATTTCGAGTTGATGTCAAGTGTCGTTTAACATTTTTAAACGTTGTGATTTCATTTGCACTTCTCACAATAATTATCCCAGAAAACAAAAAAAGTTTTGCACGTTATCTACTTTATAAGTAACATCTTTCTAATTACAAAGTAATTACTAATTACTAATTATATCAGCGTTCAATAATAATAAATTGGGAATTACCTAGAAATTTTTTACGTCTTCCTAATTTAATAATTAATTAATATAATAGTCTCTTTCTTCACTCTTCTGTCAAAAAAATTGTGGGCGGGATTTCATTTTCATCTGCAGATTATTGGCAACCAGTCGTGTGGTGCTAGGCGGTGGTCCACCGCCAGTGGAGGAGGAGTACAGAGACTAAAGGCACGACGACAACTGCCGACCACTAGCGACAGGTCACCAGCTGCAGGTTACGTGTTCACATCCCATATTTCTGCCAAAAATGCAGGTAATTTCTTATTTTTCAATTTTAGGCTAAAGCACATCTCTGAATTGATGTTCCCAAGGGTTCGAAGTTCTGTTAGGACGCCGAGAAGTTTTGCAAAATTTACACCTGGCAAAAAATTCAAAACATAAACATTACAATTAGGATCACTCAAATTGGAACAGTAGCTTCCAGGAATATTGACAATAGTGCAAAATTTATTTGCAATAATTTCACTTGTGTAAACAAAAAAGCTCTTCCTGACCTGGTCCAATTGGATGTAGGTATTCGACGTAGGCTCTGAGAGCTTCGAGGTAAATCTCTTGAATCTTTTCTACTTTTTTAGGTTCCAAGAGGGCAGGACGTTCTGCAAAAATATAATAAAAGTTGCAAAATTTCTGCAAATCCTTTACGCTTAGGTTTAATTAAAAATTAGTTTTTAGCATTAAAAACGTACCAGAGAAAATTACTATAGCCGTAAGGAGGGCATATTCTGCATTATCTACTTTCATTGTACAGAGATGGCGACAGAAATTAAAGAGAGGATCTGCCGTTTTTGCACAGCCTGCCAAATTATAGTTTTCACGCGTATAAGGATAATTATTGGCAAAAACTATTGTGTCCGTCTGATAGTCGTAACGTCTACCCGTTCTTAACATCATCACTTCAGAGGAACAGGCCTGAAATCAAAAGGAAAAAAAGTTAGAGCATCCCAGCACATCAAGTCAAGAAATTCGCAATTTGCAATAAAAATATTTGCCATAAAAATATTTGCTGAAACTATTTGCAAATTTTAAAAATCTTAAGAATTTGAATTCAAATCTTCGTACGCCAAGACTACCCCAAATCTATCACAAACTAAAGTCACCGCCATTTAAAAATTTTTTAGTTTTTAGCAAGGCTTTTCCGAATACAAAATCAGTTTTCATATATTTCTCCTTACTTATATTTCTTTTTTAGAATTCCCTTGCAAAAGGGAATTCTAGGGAAAAGAAAAAGGAATGAGGTTATGGAAGGACATAATTTGAAATTTTTTAAAAATAATCAAAAGATTGCTCCCTTGGAATCGTTTTTACACTTCAATTTTTAAAAATTTGGAACTTTGTATGTTAACAGCCGATAAAATGGAAATTCTGAAAGAATGAGCAATTTCCCTTTCGCTTTTACTGAAACAAAACGTTACGAAATTTGAATTCAAATTCTGGATCGCTGCCATTTTATTATTTTCCCCCATCCCCAATCCACTCATGTCCCATTTTCTCGACCTTGAGAAGTGTAATTTGATCCTCTCGAAGGAGCGTATCAAATCCTGGGAGTCTCTTTGAAAATTCCACTGTCAGTTGTACTGTGAGGATTGTCATTTCAGTAATATGCTTGAATTTTGAATCTGCTTCTTCTCCAGCATGAATATTTGACGAAGATTCCTAGATTTTTTTAATAAACAAAAAATAAACATGTTAATTCCATATTTTTTACCTTAAGTAACGTGATCTGATCCTCTCTCTCCAATTTGTCGAAGCCAGGTAAGCGTTTAGAAAATTCTACAATCAGTTGAACTGTAAGGATGGTCATCTCTGTTATCGTTTGGTAGCGTCCCTCACAGGCGTACTCACCGTCCATTGGAAGACCCTTCAGGACACGGAATAAGAACAGGAAAGAACAATTAGAGAAAAAGAGACAGTAGAAATAAGAAAATTTATGCATAATTTAATACAATTCCCAAAAAATCTACAAAAAAAAAAAAAACCCACAACCCAGCGCACAGTTTTTACCCCATAGATGAAATCAAGTTCGAAAAAAATTCTTTTTTTTTTGATGATGCGGGTCCTCCAAAAAAACACGTCACGGCAGCGAAGTTTGTCATTTTTCGTCATCAGATCTTATATTTCGCCTTTTTAATTACTTTCACCTCAAATCAAAACCATTTCCAACAGTTTCCTCACAGGGTCACCATTTCTCTACAATTTTCTGCATTTTCCTCACAGGGTCACAATTTTCCTACAATTTTCAACATTATCCTCACAGGGTCACAATTTTCCTACAATTTCAAACATTTCCCGGTCACAATTTCCCTCCAATTTTCAATATTTTCCTCACGGTCAAAATTTTCCTATATTTTCAATATTTTCGTCAGTTTCCCAAATTTTTAAAAACTTTCCTCACATTTTGCATGATGTGTCTAAGCATATCGCATTTCCACCATATCCTAAACATTTTTTCATCATAATTCGCTCCATATTGTTTAAAACACTTTCCCATCCCATTTCTACCACATTTTAAACTTTTAAACATTTTCCATCACATTTCCACCCCATTTTAAGCTTTTTAATATTTTTTCATCATGTTTCTACGATATTCTAAACATTTTTCATCATACTTCTGCCGTATTGTAAACATTTTTTCATCATATTTCTGCCGTATTCTAAACAGTTTTCCATCATTTCTGCCACTTTTTTAGCCAATTTTTCTGCCAATATTTTATCCATCAAGTTTGCACCCATTCAAACCAATTTTGATACCATTTTCTTCAAGTTTTATCAATTTCTTCAATCAGACACACTCACAGCACAAGGACGGTGATGGATTTGGTCTGAAGAAGACCAGAGGACGAAAACGTGTTCTGAATAATTTAGAAACATAAAAAGCATGACCAGCAGAGCATAGAATGGTGGTCGGTTGAAAGGGAATTTGCAACAAAACACGGTGGGTAGTTTAATAGCACGGCGTAGTAGGTTGGTAGGTATTAGAATGGGTAATAGGTAAAAGGAAAAAAGCTAAATAGTGAAGACTACTATTATAAAAGTATGTTGCAAAAAAAAATATTGAGTTCAATCACCCCACGCAAAAGACGCAAAGAAGGTGCCAGAGCAGCCTAAAACACTTATACTGCCATGAGCTAAATATTTATACTGCCAGTACTACCAGCACACCAGCCACCTCCGTTGTCAACATTCTAACATTCTGGAAATTTTACTTTTTTTATAATGATCCTGGCAACCTATTATAATTTCCCTCATCTTGAATCTGAATCTTCTTCCCTAAACTCCGCCCCTTTCCTCATCATCACCTAAAATTAGTTTATACCCAGGAGGGAGGAACCTTTTCTTATAATTACATTGAATAACATTTCATTTTTCCATTTTCTAGAATTTTCTATTTTCTAGAATTTTATAATTTCTAAAAAAAAAACTTACGTTGAGACGCTTGAGATCGTCCTCTGAAGGTTGTTCAAATTCATCTTGAAAGTATACGAGGCGGTTAATGAGTTCTTCTTGCTCAACAGAGAGACTATTTTCTAGAATTTTCTAATTTCTAAAAAAAAAACTTACGTTGAGACGCTTGAGATCGTCCTCTGAAGGTTGTTCAAATTCATCTTGAAAGTATACGAGGCGGTTAATGAGTTCTTCTTGCTCAACAGAGAGACTTCGTCCTCCGGGACGAGGAATTAGCATTGTAGGACTCGTGGGACAAATGTGCTCTTCCTAAAATATAAAAATCAAAGTAAAATCATTTCAAATGCAACAAAATCTAAAAATCGCTATCGCTCCAAAACTTTTTTCAAACTTTTGTGTCTCCTTCTAATCCCATCACTTTCCAAAAAAGCGGTATAAAATAAAAGTTTTGATCAACTTGAGAATTGACACAAAGTTTCGAAAAACTTTTAGTAAAAAAAAAAGCAAAACTTTTTATTAAGACTCCGCCTTACGCCGATCAGTTACCAGCGCCAGCCGCTCATCATCGAGCATCGAGCCTTCGTAGTGACGCACACGTAGACGTTTGTCACACGTCTCGTCAATTCGTCAATCACTAAAATTAATTGAAATCATACCTTGATGTTATCCAGTAGGGTGATTTCTTTGGGTGTGGGGGATTGTGTAGTTGAATTTGGTTTTTCCTTGTCCTTCTGAGCCTTCTTTGCTTCTCGCTTGACGGCACACTGGTACTCAGGTACAACGCCTAGTTCCATAAAAAAACAGCGATTTTACACACGGTCATTTAATACAATTTTTCAACAGAAATTTCCTAAATTTCTGAAATTTCTATTACTAGGAGCTATTTAATAGTTGAGGCAGGACTAGAAAATTAAACTACAATGCACCATTGTTTTGCCTAAATTTTCTATTTACTTTCTTTCTCAAGAGATGT
Organism: Neanura muscorum; assembly: GCA_019775825.1. Taxonomy (NCBI): domain Eukaryota; kingdom Metazoa; phylum Arthropoda; class Collembola; order Poduromorpha; family Neanuridae; genus Neanura; species Neanura muscorum. Next base: position 1,108 of record JABASL010000958.1, on the reverse strand, counting down.
TTCAATCTTATGGACTGTTTATTTGAGCAACTGAATTTGAATTGAGTCCAAAAGGGAGATAACCCTTTTTACCATCGTCACCCTCAGCATTTTCGCCAAACTATAGGTACAATGACGCTGAAAATAACGCTGAAAACAACGAGCCTCATAAGCAGTTTTAACTAACTAAAATTTAAAACTTGCAAAAAATTAACTTAATAATAAAATAATGTTTTTTAATTTATATGCAAACTCACACTCTGGCCGCATTCCAACGGTGAGGCACTTCTTGAGTCGACACTCTTGACACTTCCTTCGCATATACATATCGATTTCACAGTTATTTCCATACTTACACTGGTAAACAGCATTCTTCGTGATACTTCGTCGAAAGAAGCCTATTATGGATTACACAAGAAAAGAAAAAACATATTAATTTATTAGAATTCAATTAAGTAGTGGCCTTTAGACGTAAAACTTCCCACGCACATCAATTGATTCTCATCATCACTCATTCACTCATTCACTCAATTCTGGAATCCTAGACAGTAGACAAGAAGACACGAAAAGGAAATTACTCTGCCAGAAATTTCGAGCTTTATTTAGAAAAAGTAGAAAAACAGCTGCAATCCGCTGCTGCTATTACTTAACTATTAATCCAATTCCAAATAAAAACTATCTCAGTATCCATTAAAGCAGTTCAACAAGTAAATAGATTCCTCCAAAAAAAAATCTAATTCATTTCCCACTCAATTACACAAAATTCCAGAAGTAATCGTTACACCATCGCTTTGAAATTATAAATTAAAATTCAATCTAAAATAGACAAAATCCACCTTGAAAATAGCAAAAATCAATCACGGTAAATTAACCATAGTACCATAATTTTCCAAACTAAACCTAAACCTAACCTAACCTAAAATTAACCCGAAGTCAAGGTTTAATTTTCAACCTAAAATTAACCCGAAGTCAAGGTTTAATTTTCAACCTAAAATTAACCCGAAGTCAAGGTTTAATTTTCAACCTAAAATTAACCCAAAGCCAATTTTTATTTTTCAGCCTAAAATTAACCCAAAATTACCCTGAAGAGCCAGAACCTCAAAACCAAGTTTTGATTTTGTTTTTTGTT
>JABASL010000957.1:0-12929 GCA_019775825.1 Neanura muscorum | reverse complement strand
TTAGCAACATTGATCAAATATTTTAAACATGGGATTCTTAATTGATTTTTCAATTGCCAGAGCAACGGTTCCGTAAAACTTGTTTAAAAAACTTTCCCCTAGAATCATTACATTTGAAATCTTCCTTGATTTCTGCTGGCAACAAAATAATAGAAATTAGGTAGAATTAAATTTATTATTAAGCGATATGCCAAGTGTAATGACAAAGTGGAAAGTGAAAATGAGCTCAAACCAGAAAACTTCACCAATTCAAAGGGTGACCTTTGACATTGGAACACTTAAAACGAAAATAGCCAACAGTAAGATTCCAAAACTAATCAAGCCCTGCAAACGGAAGTCCGTATCCCCACCGAAGCCTACCAAAACCAAAAGTGAAAGCGGGGATGAAAAAGTTTGTGAAGTGGATCCTCCTGTGCTGGAGAAATACAAAATTATAGAAAGGATAGGCAAAGGGGTAAATTTTTTTATTAATAATATTTAAAATTTATATTATATTACGTTATATCATAATATTTAATATTATATTAATATTATCAATATACAATATTTATATAAAAATATTAATTATAAACAATATTAATTTAATTTAATTACGAATTTCAGGCTTACGGAATTGTATGGGATGCTATCGACTTAAAAACCAAGAAGAAAATTGCACTGAAAAAAATATTTGATGCCTTTCGAAATAACATGGATGCTCAGAGAACATATCGAGAAATATTTTTTCTGATTCAGTTTGGCAGTCATCCTAATATCATAAATCTTACTGGTGGATATCAAGCTCAGAATGACCTCGATTTCTATCTATGTTTCCCACTTATGAGTAAGGACACACAAAATTCTGGCAATTAATTAGAGTAATTTAAATTTAAAGTTAATTAAATTTTATATTTTATGATCACCAGTTACAGATTTGCACAAAGTTGTAAAAACCAATCCAGAAAAGCTAGGAAACAAGGAAATACGGGCAATATTTTACCAAATCTCGAAAGCGATTCTTTACATTCATTCTGCAAATGTCATTCACAGGGATTTGAAAGTACGTGAATATGAACCACCAACGAGATTTTTAAAAATAATGGCTACCAGAAATTATTTTTTGAAATAGCCAGCTAACGTTCTCTTGGACAAAAATTTTAACGTGAAACTTGGAGACTTTGGACTAGCAAGGTCATTGAATTTTTCTGACTGGGGGAATGGGGATAGTCACCCTGAAATGACGGATTACGTAGCCACGCGTTGGTATCGCCCACCGGAAATTCTGCTTAGCTGTAGGAGGTAACGTGTTAAGGAATTTCGTCTCCATTTTTAAAAACTACTAAACTAAAATTTAACTAGAATTACTAATTTAAATTATTTTAAATGATTCCAGATATTCTAAATCAATGGACATCTGGGGATTGGGCTGTATTCTGGGTGAAATGGTTAACAAACGAGCTATTTTCCCTGGAGCAAATACAATTGAACAAATTGAATTGGTGTTTGGTACAATTGAACAACCAACGAGAGATGAACTTGAACGTATAACGACATCTGCAAGTTTGCATTCCGTTGTACTGGCCGCCATGATGTGTCGGAAACCTTCAGTTGGAGAAATATTCAAAAGTCAAGGGCCGCACGTAGTGGATTTTTTGGAGAAAATACGTCTTTTTGTACCCGAACGGCGTTTAACTATTGAACAAGTACTTGAACATCCTCTGCTAAAATGGTGAGTTTGAGTATTCAGGTCAACACGCTTAATTAACCTATTAACCTAAGTTAACCTAAAATTTTAATTAACCTAAAATTATAAGATAAACGATTAATGGTCTTAATGTCTTAAATAGGAACCGAAGTGTCTGGGAAGAAATTCGATTCGATCGTACCATTGCTCCGCCCATCGATGAAATGGTTCGCTTCCCGTTAGACACGTACAGAAGCCTCCTCTACACAATGCTTGAAAATGGCGAAATCGGTTCCAGAAATAAAAAATCATTATCAGCTGGACAGCATCTACCATTTGAAAAAGCGGAGGATGTTGCCGTTCCAGGACATCCAATCAAATTGATGGAATTGGAGGAGGGAGGCGGTGGTGGCGATACTTGGGAGTTACCCGTAAGAATCACCGATGATGAAAAGTTACATCGGCAAGATGCCGGCACCGGAAACTGGAGCAGTGGACTTCCATTTCCGCCAATCCAGGAATCCTCTGACTCGGACAGTGTTCCATTGACCAAAACTGCTAAACAGGATTCTTCTGAACAGGAAGAGCAACAAGAAGAACCTAAACCATACAGAAGTAAAAGAACTAAAGTAAGTGGTACCCAGAAGGCGTCAAAAATTCAGAGCACACAGTTGTTCCCTTCCAGAAATGTTATGCGAAGAGTGGTTACCCCTCCGCGCCGAATCCAAACTCCAGAATCGGTCCAAAGAGCTCCGAAGCAGAAACAGTCGAGTCGACATCTTGAACCTCAATCTCAGGCACAATTCCAGGGGCTTGTTAATGCTTCCAGAATAGATGTTGAAGCAATCGGGGGTGGTGACCCACATCCCACGGAATATGATCTAAAACTGCATGAAATGGAAGTTCGGCTCAAGGAAATGGATCTCAAGGATCCGGAAAAAGGGGAAGATTGGAATCTTAAGAGTATGAAACCTCCAACAGGACAAAAATACTGGCCAGGTCAAGAGACGAGGCGACCAAGCACCGCGTTTCGAAGCATTACAGAAAGTATTATCCAGTCACTGTATAAATATCCACAGAAAAAGTTGGCTCCAATGCCAGAACAGTTTCAACCGCAGACGCTGCAGCCGTCAACTTCCGGTACGGATTTACCGATTTTATCGATAACCTCCGATATCGATTACCGATTTTTTTTTAAATTGAGTTTAACCTTTTGGTTTCTTCAAAATAGTGGATTCCTTGACATTCGTTGATGAACGACCAATCAGGTCAAGGGGCAAAAAGGCTTCTACTGTAGCAACTGGTAATCATGACTCCAATGAGCGATACGAGAATCATTTTAGCAGGGAAGAATCAGGTAAGAAGAGAATTGCTAAGCCATAATACCGAATTTTCTGGATACGAATACTGATTTTTGAAATTTTTTGATTTGATTTGAAATTTAAATTTTAGATCCAAGGCATTATGTAGATGAACGCGCATCAAGATCAAAGCGTTACAATAGAATTCCATTGGAAACAACTTCGGTTTCCTTCAATCCAACTACTGAAAAAGATTTTCTGGGGAAGTGGATAGATTCTACGGGTCAAAGGTCAAGCAAGCCATCAAACCAAATTGGATTCGCTAAGCCTGGTAGGACACATGCGGAAAGGGAACGTGAGAAAATGAAGCATTCGGCCTATTTTCCAATCGCTGAATTTGACAATTATTCTTCGGTCAAACACCCAACGGAGATGATAAAACTTACGATGCCAAAAGTCACATATGGTAAAGAATATCAGCGTAACATGATCAGCAGCTCTGGAAATCTTAAAATCAATGACGAAAAGAATTTTGGACTAATCCGACAAGAACCGATCCAAATTCGGAAACGAGCTGGCACACGACCCCGTCCAACGACTCAACCTCTGCCAACAAACAAAACATCCCTTCGATTCAAAAATCGACTTGAAAGTTTGCCAACTGTGATTGATTCTGTTANCCAAATTCGGAAACGAGCTGGCACACGACCCCGTCCAACGACTCAACCTCTGCCAACAAACAAAACATCCCTTCGATTCAAAAATCGACTTGAAAGTTTGCCAACTGTGATTGATTCTGTTACTCGCCCAACGAACTATGGAACAATCAGTTCAAAGGACTTGAATGACCTTAAGGCAACTTTTTCTCATGTTGGTCGGTATTAATTGAAAAAGTGAAATTGAGACTGATAAAATTACGTTTAAAACGCTTCTTGTGAATGACCATTTTGTTACCGAAAAAAAATTTAGCTTTTGCGAAAATTGTAATTGTAAACTTTTGTAAACACTGTCCGTAATTGTAATTTTCACAAAAGTTTTTGATAATTTCTTGAACTAGCACGAAATCCTAGAAGACTTGATTTAAAAACCACATGAAACTCAATCAGCTACGCGGTGGTAAGATAATAGTAATTTAAATTAAGGTCATTCATCAATTACCTCATTATAACCTTACACTGAAGTTAACGATGGCAGTGGAAGAAACATTCAGAATGTAAATAACGTCAAATATTTATTTCCGTTTCATTCGTTTCGGTTTCCTATGTTCTCGAAAGTCCATTTCGGTAAGTTCTGCTGAAGTATCTGGGTTCTGAGATAAAGATTTCTTTGATTTCTTGGACTTTTTCTGCTTCTGTGGCTGGACTTCCTGCACTTCCATTTCGTCCTCTCCATCCGAGTTTTCTGCTGGATTCATTTCATCTTCATCGTCTCCTTCATCTTCTTGAAGAATTAGGTGACTAACTGTTATGTCCTCCTCTTCTCCAGTTTTCTGCTTTACAGGAACAAGAGATTTGTCCCATATCGTTAGACAGGTTACTCGACATGTTGTGTTTAACTCCACTACCAGTTTCGGTTCCGCAGAAAAATTATCCTGTAATCACAACACAATAATGATTAAGATGCTTTGAGGAAACGAGGAAATTAATGAAGTTCATACCAATGGAAACTTCCATAGTTTGATGAATCCGTCAGAGTTTGACGTGGTGACCAGAATTTTTTGCTGGTGGTGATATTTCATGTCCTTTACTCTATTTTTGTGAGCCACGAAAGTAGTCAATTTTTTACCCAGTAATACATCATGAACTTCAACGATTTCGGTATCTCCACCCACGCAAACAATGTTATCCTGCAACGAAAACAAAAAAAAAGGCTCTTAAAAAGAGGACGAGTTTTTATATACCTCAAGGCTTAAATTTTGAATTTTTTATTCTATTTTGTTAGGTAGTTGACTGACACAATGACCCATGAAATAATATCATCGTGCTAATTTACTCCAATTTTAATTTTGCATAAGTTTACTCCAAAACAAACCATACGAGAGGTTAACTCTGGGAAAAATTATGCGGAATCATAAATAAAATTAAAAGCAAAAACGTAATGTACCGTTAGAAATTCGATATGCCAAAGCTTCTTGCCAAAAGGAATTGTATAGACAATTTTCGCAGATTCTAGAGAATAGACGTCTAGGCGATTTGCAATTGAAACAGCATAGAAGTTTCCATCAGTTGACCATTGGACGGCATCAGCAATGCCCTTGAGATTTGTTGTATATCCGGATCTTCCCTTAATCAAGTTCCATGTTTTGAGAGACCTGTCTTTGCCAATCGATAACGCCATTTTACCACTAGGATGAATGCTAATTCCCAAAACCCCTTCTGGATGAGCATGCAGCGTCTTCTCACATTGCCAACTTCCGGTTTTCCATATACATATTGTGCCATCGTCACTGCCACTGAATAGATAGGAATGATATGCGGAAAGACATGTGATCGTACCTAAACCAAGAAAAATCATTTTAGTTTAACGTTGCAATTACAATTCTTCAAAGGTTAAACCAGGATCCATGAATGTTGCCTTCGTCATTCTTGATTGAAAATTATTATAATTATAATTATTCCTAATTTTTTCTAACTTTGTAAGCTAGTTGACTGACAACGCGAGCTATTGAGAACCCGCAATGCTAATTAACAGCAGTTTCTTTAGCACAGAGTAATAACATGAAGGGACAATGTAACGTTCCTCCTGTGGTAAGTCTTGTGCTATAATTCATCCTTCCTTATCAGGGTGCCTTCATGCATGTGCTTCGACAGAGGAGCTACCGCACGCGACAGTTGCTCAGAATTATCTGGTATCCTTATCGATATTAACAATGACGTTTTCTGAGCGCTTGCTAAATGCTTGCTTACCGTTATGGTGCTGCAGGGTTCCGTGTTCTGTACGTGAGGATAAGTTCAGCAGCCTAATAACTTCATCAGTACTTCCAGAAGCAATGTATTTATGTACTGAACATATTGATCGAATGCTTCCGCAATGTGAGTTGTTTGTGAAACTGGGTGTCAGCGAAAGTTTCTGCAAGAAATAACAACTGATTAATACACCTCATTTAGAAACTTTGTTTCTGGGATATCGCTAATTGTTAAGATGTTGCTCAAATTGGGAATCTTCGAAGAAACCAATTCTATTTAAACATTTTACTTCCTATAGCACATACTTTGTCCAAATGTACTTATCGTGAGAACTACATTTGTGAAATAGTGTGCATAGCTACGACAGGATTTTGTGAATATTTAACATGAAATAATTAAAATCAACTAATTTAAATTAATTTCATAATTTCCTTACTTACTTGCTCTCCATCGTTGTCTGCCTGTGAAGATAAGGAGCTCCCAAGAAGGAAATTTTCGTAAGTACCCACCACGATCTCGAAAACGGAATTCTTTCCCCCGCCTTCCTCCATCGTCAAAGTAGCAATTCGATTCAGTCGTTAAGTATCCGAATCCAGGTCAAAGGTTAATTATTAGTTTATTAATTACACTCCTTGCCCCACTACTCACTCTCACGCTGCTCCTCTGTCCTCGTCGCGATGGATGAGATGATGGGAGGCGAGGATCGGATATCCAGGTCAAAGGTTAATTATTAGTTTATTAATTACACTCCTTGCCCCACTACTCACTCTTACGCTCCTCTGTCCTCGTCTCGATGGATGAGATGATGCGGGGAGGCGAGGATGGGACTGAAATCGTGCGCCGCGCGTGTTTTTGTGTGCGTGCGCTATTTCATGTTTTGTAATTTCCGCCTCACAGAAGCCGAAGCCAAAATCATTGCCTTATCCATATGGAAATAGCGTCAAGTACTTAACCAGGGCCTTTGGGCTTTGTCGCCGTTCATTGACCTTTGACCTTTCATTTATAAAAAAAAATGGCTGTCATTTGAACAAAATAAACTATTAATTCAAGGACCCATTTTAGAATATAGGCATTTTTTTTTAATTGAAACGATTTCAAAGATTCGATCGATGTCAGTATGACCTGACATTACAAATTACATAATTCTAACTTGACACGCATTGCCTACTGTTTTCGTGCCTTAGTTTTGCGTAATTTCCATTGCTTAAGACGCCGAAGGTACCCTTCATCAGCAGCGTTAAGCTTGTCTTCCTTAATCTGACCTTGTGAACTTAGCCCATTCTGTATTTCACGTATTTGGTCCATGATTTTGTCAATCTCTTCCACATCTTTGCTTCCAGGCAAATGTGACTTTACTGCAGCGATTCCAGCCTCTGCATCTTTTGATCTCTGTCTCTGAGGTTCAGGATACTTTGGATTTCCCTTCAGTGCCTCCTGAATCATTTTTCCTTTAGCCTGATTAGTCATCTGTTGGAATTCATCTGACACAACCTTGGCATCAGCCTTATTTTGATGCTTTCTCATTTGATCCATTATTTTATCAAGCTCCTTTGCTTCTTCTCGGGTTTGGAATTCGCCACCCGAAGCTTGTTTACGCTGAATATCGGCCATATGGCTCATAATTTTATTCGTTTTTCCCATAAAAGCATTTTGTTCATGTTGGCCAAATTGTTCAGAATGCTTTACTTCATCAAGAGCTTGTTGTAAATCTCGCTCGATTAAACTTTCTTTCTGGAGGTCAGCCATGATTCGATCGATTTCCCCCACGTGGGGATGAGGTTGAACAGTATCAGAAGCTTCGGACATCTGTGATTGTGACATCTTAGTCTTCTGAGATTTCATTTGCTTCATAATTTCTTCAATTTCTCCAACTTTTCCTGCTTCAGCTTCGTCTTCAATATGCTTCTCTTCCTGTTTTGCAATTTGCCCAATTTCTTTAATAATACTGTCTAACATTTGTAATTGATCATCAATGTTTTGCTCAGATTCGGCTTGCGGAGGCTGCACAGCTCCGTATTTTGATCTCATGTCATTAACAATATTGTCCATGGCATTGATTTGAGTTACATGGCCTTGGTCGGTTTGAGCTGGAATCGATTCTTGGTGAGCTTGAGCTTTGGCCATCTTTTTAATATCATCTATCAAAGCATCCAGTTTCTGTACTTCTTCGTCACGGCCCCCGTGTCTGGGAACATGAGCAACGGATTCTTTCGCAGCTTGGGCTTGCTGGAAACCCCTCATTTTATTCATCGTTTCCTCAAATTGCGCCAAGTCAGGGTGAGGATTGGGCACTTCTGCTACGTACGCTTGCGCAGGTGGAGAATTCTTCATTTTACCAATGATGGAATCCATTTGCCGTAGTTTCTCACCTCGTTCCTGAGCTTGCTGGAAACCTCTCATTTGATTCATCGTTTCCTCGATTTGAGTCAGGTCAGGGTGAGGATTGGGCACTTCTGCTACGTGCGCTTGCGCAGGTGGAGAATTCTTCATTTGAGAAATGATGGAATCCATTTCCCGTAGTTTATCACCTCGCTCGTGATCTCCGAGGTCGGGATGACCAAATTCCAATGGAATTTTAGCCTGATGTTGTTGAATTCCGCGCATGATTTCATCCATTTGATTCACTTTATTGCCATGACTGGCCTTTCGATCTGAATCTGAATTTTGTCGTTCCATGGCCTGAATTATTTGGTTCATTTTTTGGTTAACCTTTTGACCCTCCATGCCACGTATAATTGAATCCATTGTTTTGATATCTTCATGATGTGATTGAGGTGGCAGTTCCTGAGGCTCAATGAAAGATCGAGCAGATTCATAATTCTTCATGTCTTGAATCAATGAATCAATTGCCTTCAAATCAGCCTCAGCTCCTGTATTGGAGACAATTTCTGGATGAAATTCTGCTTGGTATTTTCGAATATCCTCCATCATTTGATCAATAGCTTTCACATCGGCATTTTCTTTACCCTCCTCGTATTGGTCAGCTTCGGCCAGAGGATTCTGTGATTGGTGGCTTTGGTGGGCTCGCATTTGATTCATAATATCATCCATTGTCTTTACTTTGTCATTTACATTAACATTATAGTCGCTTGGAGGTTGAGTCTGTGATTGGTGGGCTCGCATTTGCTTCATAATATCATCCATTGCCTTTACATTGCCATTATGGTCACTGGCAGGCTGCTGCTGTGATTGGTGGGCCCGCATTTGATTCATAATATCATCCATTGCCTTAACATTGTCAATATGGTCATTGGCAGGCTGATTCTGTACTTGGTGGGCCCGCATTTGATTCATAATTTCATCCATTGCCTTTACATTGTCATGAAGGTCAGTGCCGGCAGGATGATTCTGTGACATCTGTGATTGGTGGGCCCGCATTTGATTCATAATTTCATCCATGGCCTTTACATTGCCATGATCGTCCATGCTGGGAGGATGATCTTGTGATTGGTAGGCTCGAATTTCCTTCATTATTGTATCCATTTCCATTAATTGGTGTTGAAGTTGAGCATTTTCTGTATTCTCGGGAGCCGAACCTTGTTGGCTGGCTTTGTATTGCTGCATTTCTGAAATGACTTTATTAATATCGTTCACCATTCCTTGGAATGAGGGATTTTCTTCAGAAGGTTCAGGAGTATTGGAATCTGTAGACTTTTCGTTCTCAGCTTCCAATTTCCTAATCACGTTCTTAATTTCATCCAAATCTTGTCGAACTTTCTCTTCCTTTTCTTCCTCAACTTGGTTCTTTGGCTCATTTTTTCCGCTAGCTTCATCTTTTTCAAGTTTTTTGATCAATGAATCTAATTCTTGTAATTTTTTAGCATCCACAGCAGAACCAGATTTACAAGGATTTTCTTCCAGAGTCTTCACATTTTCCTCCGCAATTGATTCAACCTCAGCCACGATCTCAGAGATTTTGCTCAAATCTTCCGCAACTTTGGATCCTTCAGCCGGCGCAAGTGGCTTCCCTTCTCCTTCACTTTCGCTCACGGTTTCCTTTACTTCTTGGATAAGTACTTCCAACTTTTTCTTATCTTTCTTTAGCTTAGCAGCATTTTCTTTACGAGAGCCACGACGAGCAACTAGAAGTTTCCCAGGCGGAGTTTTGATACTAGGATGCTTCATTGCAGTGGGTCCAGACGATTTCTGTGTAGTTGGACTGCAAGCGTCGGGTGAGCCTTCACACATTGTCATCGCCTGTCTCACAGTGTCGTCTGTAATAAATCGAAAGTGTCGAACGATCAATTACCAAAGTTTTACCAAATTACGTTTACCAATTACCAAAAGACGTGGTAATTTAAAGTAGAGAAACACGAATTCTTACATTTTCCATCAACTTCCGCTTCTTGGATTTCAGCTTTTGGCTTGTCACGATTCTGTCCTTGTTCTGGAATTCATTTTAGAATTACGTGCAATTTATTTAAATATTTCGTGTAATTTAAAAAAAAATGAAGCGTTTAAAAAGTAAAGTAAAGTAAAAAATTGCAATCAATTTCCTCGAAATGTAGAAAAAATATCTCGTGAAAAATCATTCGATTACCTGCAGCCTTTGGGGGTGGCTGTTGGCCAGAAAGGTGTTCGATTTGAGCAATGATTTCATCAACTTTCCGTAATTCAATGGAGTTTTCGTATAATCCTGTACACGAATTACAATGTGAATATCCGTTGCGCATGCGCAGGTTGGAGCGCAAGTACTTCTCTATTTTGACTATGTTCACTTACCTTTTGGAACTCGTAGCTCATAGACGCCATTGTCTTTCAGAATATGAAGAATAGGAAGGTCAAGCTCAGATGGAAGTTTTTCGACGAGCAACTCGAGAATATTGATGAATTCTGCCGTGGAGCGAAAGGGAATGGCAGGATCAGCATTTCCAAAAGGTTGTGGAATTTCGTCCACTGAGTAACCAAATTTGATAAAAATATTCCGAACGGCTTCTAAAAGGTCATCGGCTAGTTGATTTTGCCTGGGTTGAGGAACCGGAAGTGGTTCTCCTTGTCCACCTTCCACCGGATACCATTCTTCTCCATCGTCTCGATCTACATGCATTGATTCCCCAACGGTTCCTTCCTTTAAACCTGGACGTTGAGCTATGAATTGAGATCAAAAATCAATCAATCCAGGATTAGCGTGACATAATTATGAATCGACTTGAAACGATAATACTTACGATACGCCGCGCTGAACCAAATTGTGCTAAAAGTAAGGTAGAAAAATAAAACGAATTGACTTGCGGATATCCACAGCATTTTAGAGCTGATTTCGTTTTCGAAAAGTGGACATTTTTTTCCCCAAGATTCCAAAAAATCCCCACCCCAAAGCAAAAAGGTGCCAGGCGAACTCGTTTCGAGCAACGTATTTACAGCCATTGCGATTGTGTTACCTTACCACCACAATTTGCAACCTTTTTGCAAAAAAAAAAAAATTGCAACGTTTTTTGTAAGAAACGTTGCAACGTTTAGCAGTACCCAAGGTAGTTACATTGAAAGTTACGATTTTCAATGTAACTACCCCGGAAGTACCTAAACGGAGCAAAAATTTCAAAAAATGCCAATTGAAAGAGAAACTTACGGCTGGAGCAGCCGTTTACCAACATTTTTGTAAACTTTTTCTGTTCAAAGCTTGAAAATCCAAGCTTCAAACAGAATTTTTTTTTTTTTTGAAAAATGGAAATTTTGAAGGTGGGAACTTTTATTGTAAGCTAATAATCTCACACAAAACACATGATGGTAAATGGGTAAATATTAAGGTCAAGGTTCAATTTATGAGCACCCATGTCCAATTAGAATCTAATTAAATTTGCATCTTAACACCAAAAGCATTTTAAGTTCTAATAAATTTTTAACCTACATTTTGTCACATGTTTAACACTTGACGTGTGACATAATTCATTTGTGATGTGAGAAATGTCTAACATGGCTTCGCTCACTACAATTTGTGAAAAAAGCTGAAAAGTTCAAAACTTTTGGAAAAATACTGGCAATTTTTTGGAGAAAGTATAAATTGCTAATTAACTAAAACATAATAAATCAATGCTAAGTGTTATGTAAATACTGCTAAATATTTTTAACTTTAGTAGCCTAATTCCTTGAAATTGGAGACAAAACAATTTAACAAAAATTGTGAATTGATACTTAATATTCATACTACGGGCAATGTCATTGATACAATACTTTGAGTTACAACATAATGGCTTTTTTTAAAGTTAATTTTTAAGTACGTCCTTAACTATGACATGTATAAATTGACGGATGCCTAAATTTGATCGTGTTAAGTTAATCAATACATTTTATTTCATTATTATTAGGCTCCTGTTTACGGGCTTCAATTGATTGGAGAACATTTTCAATATTCCCTATTTTTTCGTAGTGCATTTTCGAGAGAAATTGTTGGATTGTGTTACTTGTAATTACTGCAGAAATTATTTGGCAGTAGGGCTCTGGGTCGGCTCTTGCTTTGCCTTAAATGCAGCCACATATCCAGAATTATCTTTAACATCATGACGACCTTCCATTCCACGACCCTTACCAGTTGCATCAAATCTCTCCTTGCTGGAACCAGTATATTTAGAGGTGTCCGTTAAGCGTGAAACTACTCCAGCATGGGCCGCTTTCGTCGCTTGAGAAAGCCCAGGAGCTCCACAGTGTGCCAATTTATCCAAAACGTCCTTCCCTTCCAGGCCTTTGTTCTTCGCCAAATCTTCAACATAGCGCTTGAAATCATCGAATCCAACTTTTTTTGCAGTTCTAAAAATAACAAAACAATTTCCAAAATGTCCAATTTTCTATTTGATCTATCTAATGATACTTTGACATGCAATTTTGGCAGTTCTTACTTGAAGAGCTTCTTGAAAGTAATGGAAGTATCAGTGGTTGTAATTTTCTTTCCGTCAACGACATGAGCCTGCATTTCACAAATGAACAGATACAAATTTTAATACATTAACACCTAAAGCCCTGACTGTGGTGACAAAATGCACACATCAAACTGCACAACTTTTTTAAAAACGCTTGTTTGACCCCTTTTTTAAATTAATAAGATTTTTTTAAATTCACTCCGGG
>JABASL010000956.1:0-10962 GCA_019775825.1 Neanura muscorum | reverse complement strand
AACTTACATGAAGTAAAGTTCTGCTGTTGAATTTTTTAACCGTGCAATTTCAGCACAGTCCACACCCCACTTTGGGTCACACAGTGTCCATGGCAGGGTTGATTCAAAAGATGCAAAGAAATAGAAGATTGTAAGGGCCATAATAGAGGCATAGTAACTGAAAAACAACAAAATAGATTCTTTCATTACGGCCATTTTAAATCGCAATTAATTTAGTTATCAATTACCTCATGACAGTAACCGTCGCAATCATAGCGGCCCATCCAACTGAAAAAATAGAAAATAGAATTCGAATTTTAACTTCCAACTTAGGTATTAAATTTCCAAACAAAAATTTGGAAAGAAAATTACAAAATGGCGTTAGACATTATTCGAGTTACCTCCCTTGAAGAGTGGATTGGCTCGCCAAATTTTGACTTGACTCTGAGAACAAAACTGACCCACGCATAATTCTAGAAAATAAATTGGTCGACCCACAAAAAGGAGGACAACTAAATATGGAATTAGAAAGGCACCACCACCATTGTTGTCTGGAAATAGAAGAAAAAGTAAATTCTTAAAATATTTTCCAGTATTATGTCTTACCAATAATACTATTAATATTTTATTTATTTTTGGTTATTATTCTTAATTATTATTTATTAGTTTTTAATTGGAACAATTACTAACATGCAGTTACTGGAAATCGCCATACGTTTCCTAGCCCAACACTCATGGAAAGACAACTAAGGAGAAATTCAAGCTGATTTGACCATTGTCCTCGCTCGGGTTCAAAGTCTTCTGCGGCCTCTGCATCAACCTGATAATAAAAATTAGCCAACTGCAGGAATTCCCAACCTCATCACGCACGAGCAATAAAAGATAAAACGGCGATTTCAAATTTTAGCGCTACCTTATTTGAAATGGTACCAGCTCCAATGGATGCATCATAATATTCTGGCGTCGTCTTCTGAGACCTTACATCACTATTATTGATAGCAGCTCTTGGAATTGAAAATCCTGCTACTACACCTTCCGTATTCTTATTGTCATCTTCAAATCCGAAATTTGTACGTCCTGCGTCCTGTAAAAATTTAAAATTTCTATAATTTTTGCATTTTTCATCACGCTACGTATTCCGGAGCATAATGGAACCAAATTGCATAATAAAATTTAATAGTCATTGTCATTATCGATTTTTATAATCTTTCATATCTTTATTTCTAGGAAATTGTTGTAAAAACACATTTTATTGGGATTTGGCAGTTGCCACTTATCAAAAAATTATGTTTCGTGGAAATACTGCAAAACTGACACACATCCTATGTTTTTTTTTGCAAACATGCAAAAACAAGTTGCAAGTTGAGGCTGCAGGAAGGATATGGTTAGGTATAATTATTCATTACATCAATCAAAGCACGGCTTATTTGCCTACCTTAACAATTTCCTTGCTATCTTGTGACCACTTTCACAATTTTCCTATATAAAGCCAACTTATAAAGAGGTATACGAAATTGAGGTGGAGGTTTAGATGCCTAACTTGGATTAATACAATTGCAAGCAGCAATTCGAAACATCAGTCCTAAAGGATTCCCTGCAATGAATAAATTAGTCGCCCATACATCAAGGATTTTCTTGATTTGGCACGGGGAATTACTTTACCAAGGTTTTACCCTTCAGCTCTTTTTTAATAAAAATTTAACAAGTCTACCGTTAAAAATTAAATGAAACTCAAATTATAAATTTAATTTGGAGAGAAGATTTGCGGTTGATTGTGCTTCATTGTCGTAAGATGCTTTACGTTTTTGATGTTTTTGAGTTTTAATTTGGAGAGAAGATTTGGCGGTTGATTGTGCTTCATTGTCGTAAGATGCTTTACGTTTTTGATGTTTTTGAGTTGAAAATAGTAAGATTTGACAATGAATTTTTTAGGAGTTGACCAACTGGTTCAACAAACTAAATGCAAATATTTAGAATTTAAAATAATGCTTAACTTACCATTATTTCGCGTGTAGAATTCGATGTGCTAAACTATGTTTAAATTATGGGAAGTTTTAACTTATTTTGAATCTACATATATGTTGGGAAGAGTTCCGCGAAAACTAATTTCTTCGTTGTCAATTCTTGCGAATCCTTTGCAATTCTTGCAAATTCGCGAAAACGGAAGAGACTGACAGGGATCTCCTCTTGTGTTAAATACAGGTGTTTGATGTCTAACTAAAGTAATAAATACGTTGGGAAGAACCGGAGTCTCACAGAGTCTCAGCATGATTCCTCCATTACCTTTTTATTCATCCGAAATCTGACATCACTTTCTACCAAAATCCATATCATTCCAGCTCTACGATTTAAAACAATAGATTATGAATTTTTATCAATGTTGCATCACTTTAATTAACAGGCTTGACACCCCCTCCCCTTCTCTTAAACGATCATAAGCATATTACATCTAAAGCATAAAGTTCAAATTTAACAATACTCGTTATAAGTGAAAATAGTTATCAAATGCTGATTAGGTGACGCTGATTGTTGGATGTACTGAGGTATAGTGATGAAACAAGGACAACAGACTCAAGTCATATTTTAGGTAAAAAATTAATTGCACAAGTTCATGGAAGTAGAGTGGACATGATTTTGATTTCAAGTGTTATTTCACGGTGCGTAATTTTTGATTAGATGAAAGCCTAATTAAAATTTAGCACCTCTAGCCATAAATTTGAACCAAATTTCATGGAGAATATAGTTCTAATTAATTATCTACCTTCATCTCAAGTATTACATAACAATTTTAGTACTGGAATGACCAAACGTAGCCGCTTTTACGTGACTGATGGCATGAATTTTTCCGACAGTCTTTTTTCAAATATCACCTTTTACGACATGGCATCTCCTCTTCAAAAATTTCCACGTAAAATATCCAAATGCAATTTGACCTTGACCAGAAACCAATTTACTTAGCTTACCAATTTCGCTCCACCAAGTTATTTCAGCTTGTTAAGTTTGTTTGGACCTTTACATTTTTACTCCAATTTATGACGATTAGGTTATGTTTAGGCAGTTTTAGAATGATTTAAGTGCTTTTGGTTTAGGTTTTGTGGTCAGGTTAGGTCAGGGGTTCTTACCAACGGTTAGGTGCTGAAGTTGCCACCGTCGTCGGGTCGACATTAATAGTGACGCAAAAGTATTCGGCTTCAGCTTGAGATAAAATGGTTGGTACTATAAAACTATCAAAGAATTTAGGTTTATCCTGATTTACTGGATTTATTATTTGCCTAATTTCTGGCTTCAAAGAAACATTATCAGTATAGTTGGTTTAATCGAATCCTGTAATAAACTGGTCAGTCCTCAGGTAGGCAAATAAAAAGTTTTTGTACAAAATGTGTGAGCTTTGCTGAAAATTGAAACAAATCCATTGGATTATTTTTTCAATTGATTAGCCGTGATTATAATATAATCGATCTCGGTTATGCTTAAAATTTTCACCTGTGATTTTTTTCAAGCGAAAAGTTTCTCTTGGACTTCCGTTGAGATGAAAGAAGAGAAAGTAGACAGGAACTCCGCAAAGGCCTACGGCCAATCCAACGCCAACTTGGACAGGTCGATCATAGATCGGAAATATCATCATAAATAAGGTTGCGCAAACATACAACAATGGATGGATAATTGAAACCTAAATTAAAGAAAAAATAAGGAGCGGTACGTTTCAAAAATGAAACAATGGCGTCTTACCTTGATAGGCCTTACTAAATTTGGTTGTTTCCATCGAAGGTAAAAGAATACTACAAGAATACCAACATTATTCAAATTTTGCATGTAGCTGGTATAATCAATCAGTATGAAAATATCGGAAGTGCTCATATAAACAAGTGATAGGAATCCCTGCAAAATTGGAACAGTTGAAAAATAAAACGTCTTTTTATGACTTTTGATCGTATATGGAACTTACAAGAAATAAAATTGCCGGAACGGGCGTCAACCTCGATTCTTTGATATGTCCCATCACGCTCAAAAATTGCTTATTTCTGGCTCCAACAAAGACTTGTCTATAATTTGTCCAAATTAGAGGAAGGAAATAACCAATTTATTTAAAACATTTTAAAATTATGTTAGTTCAAATGTTAGTTAATACATTGTGCAAAAGTAACCTGGAAGACACCAGAATATGAATTGACAAAACTCCCAGAATCGAAATTGACACAAGCATACTCATGATCCATCCATATTGCCCAAAAAGTTTTTCAATGTACGTCTGAGATATGGGGAATTGTATTAATATTTTTGCACGTTTGCGTATCGGATTCGCAATATGTGCTAGTGATTTTATGTAACACTTTATTAGTACTTGTTTTAAAAATATCATTTTTGGTTAAAAATTTTTTCAAAAACTTACAACTCCAATTGCACCGGAACTTAGAAATTCATGCTCCGACAGAACTATCAAGTAGGCTACGTTTGTCAGAACGTAAATGGCAGTTATAAGAGGAATTGAAATGTAAACAGCAAGCGGCATGTTTCTAAAAGTATCCACAAATTTTTTAATGTGCGCATAGCTTGGATCGCATTGGAGAAACCGCGCAGGTCAAGTCATACTTAAATTATCCGATTAGGCATTCCTTTAATTCATCATTTAAAACTCCTAAAGATCAGCCTTGTAATTGCATTGCATTCAACCCTTTTACTCAACTGAGAAAACTTTGGAAATTTTTTAAAGAAATATTTTGCAAATTGGATTAGGCACCATTTTGAGAGGACTACCCCGCTATTTTTTAAAACTACATTAGTGCGAACCTATTTGGATTTTTAAGTTCTTCTGTAACCGAAGACAGTGAATCCCATCCACCATATGTGTATCCACCATAATAGAGAGCAAAGACAATTCTTCCGGGGTCAAGGGTCGTGTGACTGAAGCTGTAGACGTGCGTAATATTTGAGGAGTCAGACGTTAAGGCATAGTACACTCCAGATATGATGACAAGGATCAGTGGTACGACTTTTGCGAAGAAAAATAGATTTTGGAGTTTTGCAGTGATCCGGACGTCATAGCAGTTCAGGAAGATGAATAACCAAACACAAAGCGTTGCGATAAGCCGAATTGACATTTCAGGCGCTGGATACTCTGCAGAATTTCAAATTCATATACCATGAAACAGCAATGAGTCAACGCTTGATTTTAAAGCGAAATCCAGATTTCCTGAAAAAAGATGATTTACCCAGCTCTCGGAAAATAGAACTCGTCACATATTTGGCAATGGCTAATCCCAAAATTGCGTAACCAGAAGGCCTGAAACCGGTTTAACAGATAACGTGAATTAAACAGATGGTAGTTCTTAGGTTTAATGATAAAATAATTACGCAGCGATAAAGGTGTGAACCCATAGATATAGAAATGCTGGAATCGGGCCAAGTACTTCCAAAAAGTAAATATAGTGACCTCCAGAACTTGGAATTGCCAATTGGAGTTCCATGATTGTCATGGCCCCACTTGTGGCAATGAATCCACATAAAATCCAAATTACTAAGGACATTCCTGGAGAGCCCACCGATTCTAAAATACCTTTCGGTGAAATAAAAATTCCTGTGCAAATAATACAATACAATTAATATAAATCAAATTAGGATTAAGATTGCGACTAAAATAGTATTAAAAGTTATTGTTTGCTCAATTTCTGACTTACCGGATCCAATTATTGAACCAACCATTAAAGCAATTGCTTCCAAAAGTCCAATTTCACGGCGTAGCCTAATTTCAGCTTTCTTTTGTGTATTGTTGCTATTTGTATCTTGTACGATTTCTGTTTCTTTCTCTTTTATTACTTTCTCAACAAATTTATGCATCTTGACTTTTAAAAAAAACTGATTTTCTGGAACAAATTACAAGACACGCTATCTAAGGTCAACTTTTGAAATTACTATGCACTTTAATAATTTAATTAAATTCCAATTAATTGATTAATCCATTGTCGTTAATGTAATTATTCCTGCAGTTGCTAATTGACTTGACTTGACTAATTGAGTTGAAAATATTAATGCATGCAAGAACACATAAGATCGAGGAGTGTTCGAATAAAATTTAAAAAAAGGGTTACTTTAAATTAAAAAACTTTACTTCGCAGAATATATTTGTTGAACCCTGCTCGAAATACTTTAAACCTAAGCTATTTTATTAAACAAGTAATTGTTACAACGCGTTTGCACTTCTACTGAATCCACAGTTTAGGCAGCAATAGTATGAGAATTCAATATGGGAAACATATGCTGCGGTTAAAGATTACAACATACGTTGACAGCAACATTTTGCTAAACAATTGAATCCCCCCGTCATCTTCTCAACGTACAATTTGTAGTTAGCTGGTAGTGACAGCGCGCCTTGAGCTTTTATGTTTTAGAAAGGAAAAGGTTGCATGACACGCACGGCTCAGAAATGAATACAGTCGAACAATGGACTTGCGTAATTGAGGTTATTCGCATGACCTTGGCATTAATTTGACCAAAATGCAAATAAAATAGCCAATGAGGTAGAGAATAAGGTAGGAAAGGGTTTACAATAGTTTTTTTGAGAATCAATTATTTTAATAAATCTGTTCAAAAAATGTTTTTAATTAATTCTTAATAGGTTTCTTTCTGGAGGGGGACACGGCGGTGTAGCGTTCCTGTAACTAAGCATTAGGCACTCTGGCCCTGCCCAGTGGGAATATACAGAAAAATATAATTGCATACGTTTGTTCGTATTTCAATATATTCCAAACTTAAATCTCAATATTTAAGATTCAATACCTAGAAATTAAATTCAAGAAATCTTTAGAGTTATTTTACCATTATTAAACCTGTTTTGTCCTTCAACTATTCATAAACGACGACTAAAAACTTGAACAAATTATTTTGAGTTGACTAATATTGAGTAAGTAGTAACACAATAACTGAAGGCAAACCTACGAACCGCTTTAACTGGAATCATTCAAACGAATTTAATTCCAGCTTTGTTATATTTTTGTTTACCTTACGTTTAGTTGACGCTGTACCAACAAAATGGCTCCCACTTACATTGCCGCGTCGTCAACTTTACTTCTACTAGTTGCTGTAATTCCATTAACTGAGGCTGTGTTGGCGAAAATGGGAGTTGTGCAGAGGCTTGGTAAGTGTTAAGAATTAAATAGTCGCCATTATATTTTGAAGGCTCCGGCATTTTTTTTCGGGAAGGGTTCACCCTCAGGCATATTCATGTTTGATTGAATCCAAAATGGCATTGTGAGGAGGACGCTGCGCTGTTGACTTTAATTTGGACTAATTGGAAACAACTTAATAGGATATCAATATCTGGTTCTTTTCTTTTTAGACAAGATGACCCTGGCGCAGCATCCACTCACGGTGTCAGGATTTTCATCTGGAGCCTCAATGGCGCAGCAGTTGCACATAAGTAGCTCGTCCAGGTTTGATGGGATGGGTGCCTTTAGTGGAGGTAGGGGCAAGTTAAGATCAATGTTTCATTCGGTTGGAATAACATACACACCTGATAAAGCTTAATAACAAGGCTACTATATCCGCAAAACGATTTCTAGTATTTTACAGATGTGCTGGAGACAGTAAAAATTTTGAATTTTGTTGGACGAATCAACGCCCCGTAAACAATACAATTAAAGATGCAATTGATTATGAGAAAAAAAGGCCTCATTGATACGCTGTCAAATCTAAAAAATCAAAAAGTCTTCTTCTGGCAGGGAACAATGGACGACGCTAATCCAGGCATAAGTAAAAGATATTTAAGTGATACTTTTAATTTTTAAAGACAAATCAAAATTGTCAGATTAAATAATTTGCACGAATCCTTTCAGAAAGCAGATTGGGAATCATCGATTTCTACCAGCATTTTATCCCAACGCCAGAAAGCATCTACACCAAATTCCAGTCCGCCTATCATTTCATGGTAAACATCTTGAAAATTGTAACAATTGCCCCAATATGATATTTAACATAATTCAAGTAATACTTAGAAAATTTAAAAATATTAGCCCACTAATTCCGTTCCTGAGTCATACACAACGCAAAAAGTAAGGCCACACAACTATTTAGCCAATTGCAACTATTCTGGAAGTTATGAGATGCTCAAATTCTTAATCGAACCAACCATTAAATTTCCATCCACACCTCGTATTCAACCTCTCCAACTTTTCAACCAATCAGAATTCTTCGGTGGCTATAATTCATCAGAAATTGGTCTTGATGAGATTGGATTTCTGTACGTTCCAACCGATTACAGCAATGGTGACCATTGTCTGCTGCACATCTTCTTCTATGGTTGCACTTTACAACGGGAACTTATGAACGCGGAGTTTGTGAAAAAATCTGGCTTCTTGGAAGTGGCGGAAGCCAATAAAATTGTCGTGCTCTTTCCCCAGACAGTAAGTATTCCTGTTGTGAACGAAGGTGGATGTTGGGACTACGTTGGCTTTACAGGACCAGACTATGGTAATACTCGCCGGAATTAGAATTTATTTTTAATGGGGATCCTGGACTAATTAACGTTGACATTACTTATATCTTCGCTAGCTAACAAACGAGGTCCACAGATAGTAGCCGTTAACAAGATGGTAGACCGCCTCCTTGGTTTCGGACCGGGTAGCCGGTAAGGATAGTAACAGGAACTTCAAAGCACAAGTATCTTCTGAAGCGACTTCTTTTGTGGTCCGGTCGCCTTTATCGCTATTTTCCCCCGCATTTCGTCTTCAGTTATTTCAATTCGAATGACTCCTTAAGATTGACGTAAATTACGTCTTCCAGAAATTTCAAACACATGATGTTAAGCTCTTGGAAAAATGTTTTAGACACAGAAGAATTTCCGCGACACTGAGTAAATGAACTGACGACATTTTTTACAAGTTTGAATCCCACATCGGTAGGAAGAGGTTGATTTTCCGGAAGAATCGTGAACTTGACAATATTTCAGAGCACAAGGGTACCATCCTAAAAATACTTATAACTGCAATTAATCTGGTAACTAACAAAAGTTTAAGTAAGATTGAATGAAAACTTACTAATACAGAGATTCAGCAGGCATTGGCATGGTTTGTCCGAAATAAATCGAGAGCCGCAATCTAATTGTTCGACAGGAAAAGGCTTCACTGAACGAAGATAAAGTTCTCTTACATCGATATTTGTGTCGCTGGACGTGTCATTAGCTTTCTCTGATAATCGTTTGGCAACAACTTCTTTCAAGTGCGACTCAACGCCGTAAGTAGTATCCTTAGCTTCGGCACAGACTGTCCGAATATGAGGCGAGATCCAATCCGACGTATTGATATCCAACAATACATCCATCGTTTCTGTTTCTTCACCCAAGTCTCTTTCAGGATTACGTATGGCCCAAGGGTTTTTCTAAAAATTCAAAGGCATACTTTATATAAAATATCTGCCATTTGGATTTTTTATATATAGGGACGAAAATATAATTCCGTGGTTTCAACTTAGATTACATCAGCATTATGACAAGCTTTGACATGCCACGATATTAATAGTTCTGAAAACAATTAAGTACACTATGACGTACCTGTCTTAACTTGGCCATGGCGTCTGTAGGGATGAAGTCAGTCTTCTCAAAATGCGTGACAAAACAAAGTACTTGATACTGTGCTGCATTTCGTTCCTCCTCTCCCAAAATAAATGCATTGAGAACTTGTATTCCCTGGAATAAAAGTGTTATCGATTGAATTTATAATTGACTAAACACTAAGATTGAAGTGGACATTGGTCAGTGAGGGAGGATACGAAAACAACGAATAGGATTTAAATTGCTTGATCATAGGATAAGTGTGTTAAGCTAAATGGTTTGCTCCTAACGATGTTTAACACTGGTATGATATTGTGGTATCCATATCTCAGAACAGAGCTGAACGTACATTTCTGAAGTCGATCAACTGGATAATTATACTTCCGTCGGGTTGCTCCACCTCCAAGTGTACTGTATCATCTGAAAGATTGGCCCAAATAGATTCTTGAAATACTTCTCCGCCCTGGAAGACAAAAAAATAATTGGGAAATATATGAATTATCAATTACTTATTAAGAATTTATTAATGCAAATTATCGAAATAAATTGGCTAAACCAATCACATAATCTTGTTTTTATTTCCTTACATGATTTTTGACATTCACGACAAGCTCGGTGGGAGTGATTGTTATAAAATAGGCAAAGTATACAACGATTATCTAAGGGGTCAAAATAGAGCGACCTAACCCCCAAAGGTCCTCCCACCGTTTGGATTCAATCGGGTGGAAAATTATAGAGTGAAAGTAAATCTTTGTTCTACAACACTGCACGTTTATTTCCTTACATGATTTTTGACATTCACGACAAGCTCGGTGGGAGTGATTGTTATAAAATAGGCAAAGTATACAACGATTAAGCTGCTAAGCGCAAGATTATTGTTTTCTTGTTTCCCTTTCCATAACATAATTCAGATGTGACCTTCAACAACTTTTACAAAATTAATTTTCACGATTCGTATAGAAGTTCTTGAAGCAAATTTCCAATTCCATTTCGTTTCGTGAATAATTTTTGAAACAGAACAACAATTACAAACTCTGTAATTTCAATTTGAACTTATTAATTAACGATTTTTTTTACGTCACTCATTTGCTTTAGCGATTGTTTAGATAAAATTCAGCACGCGTTGTTCGCAGGTGATTCACTCAAAAATCTTTGAGTACCGAGCACGAAATTAAGTTCCGAGATTGACTCAACTCGATGTGTTCTCATTCCAAGTCAGGAAAGCGTTTTTACTCTGTAAAAATCATGCGACAATTTGGAATCCAAAAATTCGATAACATTCTGAAAAACAAAAGTTTTTAAAATTCGCCTTTTAAATCTTACAAGGGAACCACACACAAGAATACACGCCAATCTGCTCCAACGTTAAGTATGTTATACGGGCAATATATCTAAGAACTTTGATGATAATATTAGCTGCTGCCATCAATTTAGTATTTTTT
>JABASL010000955.1:0-12937 GCA_019775825.1 Neanura muscorum | reverse complement strand
GTTTTTAATAGTACCGTAAAAATCCATCATTTCCTTAGTTCAAGGCATCACAAATGTTCAAAGCATCCCAAATTTGCTTCTTCGTTCTATCGTGTTCAAAGCCTAAAATTTGTTTTATTTTTGTAAAATTTAGAATTCAAAAAGTAGAAATTCGTTTTCCAAAGAAAGCGGAGACGTTTCGCTTGATTTCTGTTGGAGGAGCTTCAAAAAATTTTTTTCCTGTTTTAGAACAAGCTTTACATGCTCTATTTATAATAAATTTTTCTGTTAAAAAACTATCTTCTTAGCAGACATTTTTTGAGTTCTTACCCGATGTAGCTGTAGTTCAGGTAAACACACGTGCAGGGTAAAAACTTGCTGCTCTTGTATCTTCTTTTCCTTCCTCCTCTAAAAAAAATGGTCCAGATGCTCTCAGCTGGTGATAAAAGTCATTTCCATCATGTTATAAAAATTTAGTCAAAAAATGATGATTTACCCAACACACATTTTCTTCAAGGTTTTCTTAGAACGTTGAAGTGAATGTACGGACAGACGGACGAAGTTTTTGTGAAGAGTAGCAAATGGTTTTAGCTTTTCTCCTTGCCGCCATCCCTCAGAATCCGCATCTTCACGACTCACTTAATCTCTTCTGTCTTCTGTGTAAAAATGTTCTGAAAAAAGAAATTCCATAGAATCTGAAATAGAAATTATGGATGATGGCAGCGTAGAGAATACGGTAGACAAGTGTGGATGGAAGGAACAGATTTTCGTCTTAAAGCCCTCACTAAAGAAATGAATCAAACCTAAAAATTCTCAGAGTCAGCACAAACACGGCTCCAAAAAAAAATTCACCGTGATGGTGAGCTGCTGCTGCTTTAGACATTCACCACCGTGAAATAAAAAAAATATATAATTCTTTTCCTTGCGAAAAAAGCCCTCAGGCCAAGTCCTCTTATTTTTTGAAGAACAAAATGACGACGATGACGACCAAAAAGAAGTCCTTGTCATCGCCTTCCAAAGATATTTCTTCTGCAGAAAATACTGTCTGGCTCTTTTGCAGAATGCTACCAGCATTGTCGTAAAAAAATACTCCGTCAGTTTTTCTTTGCGAAGCTTCGAGGCTTGGAACCGAATTTAGTGGAAATACAATTAGTCTTGAAGCCGAGACCACTACTGAACCTTCTTAAGACCAAATTCAGTCAAATATTGAGAGCGGCTTTACAGTATAGTTCGCCTTGAGTTAAATTCAAATGAGCCGAATACAGTTAAATGGACGTAGGCTAGGTCTAGAAGCTTACTTGGCACTAGACCAGTTTAGCCAAATTAAATAAAATACGGCAATGTTTTAGGGTCTTAGTTGGTCGTGAGGCTGAAGCCGAATTCAGGAAATGACTGAAGACCAGTCGGAAGAATAGTTGAATAGTTTCAGTAAAATATTTGAAGGGAGCTTGTAGCCTGGACGGCTGAAGACCAGTTAAGACTTTTTTGAATATGGAAGACCGATTATGTCTTACAATTTTGTACATTTTTAACATAAAAGCCCAAGGGATGGTCCCTTGAACTTTCAGTAAAATATTTGAAAGGAGCTTGTAGCCTGGACGGCTGAAGACCAGTTAAGACTTTTTTGAATATGGAAGACCGATTATGTCTTACAATTTTGTACATTTTTAACATAAAAGCCCAAGGGATGGCCCCTTAAACTTAAATTTTACTGACTTGATCTTCTTTTAACCACACGTTTTCTCTTTTTTTTTTAAATCTTAGCCAATGTGAATAGGTTTGCTTGATGTCCAACACCTTAAAAATCTCCAACATCCAAAGCTCCTAAAAAATTTTTTTTTGTCTTATTAAGAATAAGCCAGGCTTTTGTCTAACTTTTTGGCTTAAAAATTGCACTGAATCTACTTCCCTGGGTATGCTTTGAGCAACCATATGAAATCGGACTTTGCTAAAACATAGAGCTTAAGCCCGATACAATTCCTACTGAATTCGGTCTCAAACCAGAAGGTGAAGCCTTACGGAATCCTTTCTGAATTCAGCCCCAAAACATAGCCTTCACTCTCAGTTTTTAGTAATATTGGCAGGAGGGTGGGTTATAAAATATTGCAAGTGTAAAATGACTGACTGGCTTTAGCTTGAGCCTGACTCTTTGCCTGAAGATGAATTATGGTTCGAAGAGAGGGAAATTTTGAATATTGGAGAAAATAGGAGAAAGTAGATTTTGTATAAAGTGAAAGGAAGGCGGCGCGTGCCTGCGTGTGTGATGATGATCCAATCGAATAATCCAGGTAGTTCGTGTGGAAGTGAATTGTGAGACTGGATGTGTTAGAGACTACTTTCGTATTCATAAACAGGACGAAAGGAAGAAAGCAGATTTTGAGAAACTTATTTTATACAAGAAAGATGAAAAGAAGAAAAATGCTGAAGACAGGGAGGGATGATGCAGAGATTTTTATTATAAAAAAAAACTGCTGGGAGATTGATTTACTAAACTTGTTTTACAAGATGAGAAGCTCATTTAACTTACAACACACTTACAATTTCTATTATGACCATCATCAGGGATAAGAAGCTGGCTACTTGTATTACACCCCACACGCGACAAAATGCAAAAAAAATTTAACACTACAAAAACCACAAATTCCAGACAAAAAATTCGGTTTTTAACTAAAAATATTTTCTTAAATGGAGCCGAAACTGAGCAAAACTGAGCCAAAACTGACCGAATTCACTGCTATTTTCTTACAACAAAAACGTAGAAACGTTCGATTTTGTTTCAACCCATTTTCCTCGTGTTCCAATT
Organism: Neanura muscorum; assembly: GCA_019775825.1. Classification (NCBI taxonomy): domain Eukaryota; kingdom Metazoa; phylum Arthropoda; class Collembola; order Poduromorpha; family Neanuridae; genus Neanura; species Neanura muscorum. Next base: position 10,155 of record JABASL010000955.1, on the reverse strand, counting down.
TTCCTGTGACCAATTTTTTAAAAAAAACTTGAAGTCAACGGTATGAAATTGATCTAAATCTAAAACCCAGTTGGTTAGTGACAATTTGCTGACGGAGGCAAGTGCTAATGAGGGTGACACACACTAATTGATGTCAGTTGACTAATGAGAGGGTTGGGTTTCTAATTACTCAAAGGAAACAACTTTATCCGAATTCGGTGGTCGCTTGACAAATGTCGTTTCGGTTAGTTTAAAAAAATTTGGGGTGGTTGAAAAATTCGGGGCGGTAAAAATTTGGGGTGATAAGAATTTAGGGCGGTTAGAAAAGTGATTCAAAATTAATAACGTTGTGTCTTTTCAGTGTTTATAACAAACAAAAGTTTTTTGTTTTGTGGATGAAAATGGGTGGGATAAGCGGCATCTTTTGACTTATTTCTTGCCACCACAAACTAAACTGCCACCACTGTTCACTCATGTAATAACTTAGAAAACAAGAAAGGAACTTTGTTCAACATTTTTTATACTTCACACTTCTTTTGCCTTTTTTTCTCTTCTGGCACAAAATATCTTGAGATCAAAGATTATTCTGGTGTCCCAAGGTCTAACAACGTCTAAACAGTCCTCACGAGTATTTTGGTATTTCGTAAACTTTGGCAGTTTTTCTAGATTCTAGAAGCATAGCTTTAGCTTTAGCTTTTGGTAACCTAGAAGAAGCAAGATGTGTCTTCTCTGGCAAATAAGATTTAAAGCACTGCCTTGTCTAAACATACTTCCATTTCAATATTTCATGTCACCTAGAATGCTAACTCCTTTGTACTTCCAAGAAAAACCTTCCATCTATTTTCGTACTTTCTCCCAAAAATATATTTTCCCCAAATCCCAATTCATTTCTACAATGGATACTTTTATCCAATTTTTAAGGTACTTTCTCCGATTTCGGATACCAATTTTTGTAGAAAATAAATAAAAATTACTCAAAAAAACACAATCCCTCTCAAGCGTCAAACACAATTATTTTTCTGATTTAAAAAAAATATACTCAANCCCCAAATCCCAATTCATTTCTACAATGGATACTTTTATCCAATTTTTAAGGTACTTTCTCCGATTTCGGATACCAATTTTTGTAGAAAATAAATAAAAATTACTCAAAAAAACACAATCCCTCTCAAGCGTCAAAAACAATTATTTTTCTGATTTAAAAAAAAATATACTCAAGTAAAAGCCAACTTTCCCCTTGAATTTGTTAAGTTATTTTGAATTTTTATAAATTAAAAATTTTACATGAAAGCTGACTTTCACCTTGAATTTGTTAAATTATTTTGAATTTTTAAAAACTAAAGATTATACTTGAAAGCTAACTTTCGCTTTGAGTTTATTGAATTTTTTGAATTTTGATAACTGAAAAGAAAATTATACTTGAGACTGAAAGTGAAAGCTAACTTTCATCTTTGAAATTATTGTATTTATTTGGCTCAAAAGATAACTTAAATTTTATAAATTAAATGGTTTGACAAATTTTTTATTTAAATATGTTCGACGTTAAGCTCTTACACTTACAATGCCAAATTTCTAATAATTTTGTCAGAGAATCAGAATTTTTTGTGGGAAACTAAAACTAAATCAATAAAACTAAAACGCTAGTACTAAAATTTATTAAATTTGGGTTTACGAATTTTCTTAATTTTGAAATTTGTAAAACCATTTTCTGTTAGCCTTGTCCTTACTGGCAATTATTTTTGGGAACAAATTTGGGAATGAAGTGTAAGAAATTGGGGAAAATAAAATTTCCTGTACACGTGCGTGCAATTCGGTTTCTATTCTTTGATTTTTATTTTACGGAATCCTGTATTCTTTCTTTGTTCAAATTAAATCAACCAATAAAAATTAAGGTCTAACTCCTATGAAAATCCTTGTTTGGAAAAGTTTTTTTTTTCAGAAGAATTCTTCGAGAAGATGAATGTTTTCTTTTGTATTTTTGTGAACAAAGAAAAAACTTTTTTTTCCATTGTTTCCTAAATCCATTGCTAAAAATTTTGTATAAAGAACTACAAATTTGAATACAATCAACTTGTGGTCAACCACTATTTTTTTCTTTTGTAAATTTTGTGACTTTGGCTCATAAATTTGTGTGACTTAATGAACATTTTTTTCCTTAAACGTTTAATTAATTTAGACACTTCTTAATTTTTTTGAGGTTTTTAATGATAGCGAAGTTTGAATATTGCCAAGAAGCGTTTTAACGAGGTTTTGTGATTTGTAATTTTAAAGCGCGTAATCTTTCATTTTTAAATTTTAAAGCTTTCGTAGTTTTAACGTTTTAGAAGCACAGCTGGCTTGGCAAAGCTTTTTGTAAGCCAAAGCCAACTCTAAACTCGTCTTGAACAGAGAAAAACAGCAGAAGGTTGAATAAATAAACAGAAAGTTCCATTTTAGGCTTTTTGAATTCTTCAACGCAAGATTCTCTGCCTTTTCTCATCAGACTTCAACTTCAAGAGTATTTTCTGAGAAAAAGAAGACAAAATCCAGACTCGACCGACCGCCGTCAGGTCACGACCACGAAGCTCACGAATTTGACATTATCATTTTCCGTCGTTCGCCGCGACGCCTTCGTGTCTTTTGGCATAGAAATAATGAAAATGGTTTGGAAAACAAAAGAGAAAAAATATACAAAGGAAGATATGAGAATTTGATCAAGTATTTTTCTTTTAAATGAAGAAATTTGATCCTAATAGATTATTTGAACTTATACAAAAAAAGATGGAAGAACTCTTGAACCTTTCAAAACGAAAGTTGTTCAAAAACCAACAATATTTTTTTGTCTAATTTTTACAGGAAGGAAACACCGGAAATCCTGAAAAAGTTGAACAGAACGGCCTGGTTTTTCTTGTCCTGAATTTAAAAAAATCTTTTGCTAGGCCCTGCCTTCTAATAGAAAAGGTTATAACAGGAGTCGTTTGTTAAATACAGGGATCCAAAATATTTACGGGTGGAGATGTCAAGAATCCACTTTGGAATTTCCACAAGCAGTTTCATTCAAACGATTCTTAAAAAAAATTTCGATCAATAAGATAATAGTTTAATTCGCTTTTGTTCTCAAATCGGGGGGTTTCAAGTGTACGGGAACTTGAACCAAAATTATAAGACCGACCGCACCTTCCATTGTAAAAAAAAAAGGGCTCAAAATCTAAATTTTGGGTTGTTCAAAAATTACGTCAACATCTCAAGTGGCCACTTGAGGGGGGGGCGCCACTTGGTTGAGGATATTTTTTTAATAAAGAAAATATTTCCAAACGTATGGGTTTTTCTCAAAATAAGTTTGATTTTGAAATAAAGACACCATGTGAAGACAATATTATTTAAAAAAAAATTAATTCAGTTTGTAAAAACAATTCTAAAAATTTAACGATTTTTAATAAAATTCCAAAAAAAACATATAAATCTCAAATATAGGCAATTTTTAGTTACATTTTTTGGTATTATAATCATTTTTCAAATAAAAAGCTCAAAATTTCGGTTTGTCAAGAAGTGACATTGAAATTTCATGCCACTTGGTTGAGCAAATTTTTTTAACAAAGTATTTCCAAAAGTATGGTTTTTTTTCTCAAAATAAGTTTGATTTTGAAATAAAGACATTATGTAATTGCTTTATTTTTTATTTTAAAAAAAATTAATTCAGTTTGTAAAACAAATTCTAAAAATTTAACAATTTTTAATAAAATTCTAAAAAAAAAGCATATAAAAATCAAATATAGGCAATTTTTAGTTAATTTTTTTTGTATTATAATCATTTTTGGAATAAAAAACTCAGCAAAAATTTGTTTTGTAGAAGTGGCATTGAAATTTCGAAAAATTTTGACAATAATCGTGAAAACAATAAAAATTTGATTTTGAAAATCCCACTTAGCCACTTAGCGCCATATGAGTGGTAGTGAAAGCAATCTGAGGGCCTTTACTATTACAAAAAACAAATTGAAGAAACTATAGAATGTATTCTTACGATCTAAATATTTTATTTTATTTTGAGTGGCTTTGACTTTGAACATTTTACTTTAAACAGACTATAATTAACATTGAAAAAAAATGGATTTAGCTGAATAAATTTAAAAAAAAAGCAGCTTGTGGAAAATATTGTAGAATAAAATTAAGACGTTGCATTACTCGATGTTTAAAACCATGGCGAGTGGATTTAGGGTTAATTTGTAAATTTTAGGGTTTGGGATTAGTTTAGGGTTTAATTATTTTTTTAAAAAGATTTTTAAAAAAAATGGGAGGGACACTTTGAAAGCGTTTAATTTGGTGAGCAAGGTAAATATGACCTAAAGGGTGGACGGGTGGACTATTTTGTATGATTAGTGGATTACGTAATTTGTGGACAATAATGTTAAATTAAAAAAAAGCTGCAGATTTTGAGATTTTTTCTGCGACTAGACGTTGTGTCAGTTAAGTGAAAGCAATGCGTATGAAATTTTGGGGTTTGGTGGGTGAATTATTTTTGAGGATTTTTTTTTTAGGATGGCGTAATTTGTGAACATGGTAATCCTTAGATTTTATTTCCTATCAACCCACTGCCTCAAGTCCATTTCTGGAAACTGGACAAGTTTAATTTCTAGTTTCATTTTTTGATTAATTTTCATTCCGTAACACTTTTGCCCAGAAGATGAGGCACAAACTGCCTTTATACGCATATTTTAATCCTACGGATTATTCCTTGTTTTCCCTTATTCATTCCCTAAGCTTCTAATAATTCATTTTCTTTCCAAATATATTTCTTTACTGTTCTTTCTTTGGAAAAGTTTGGGGGGCTTTTACGTGCAATTTGAGTGATAAACGGGTTTCAATTTTTCATAAAGTATATCGTTTTTTTTTGTAGCACCGGTATCTTCCACTCTTGTAGTAAAATGGATTTGTAGCCTTCTTTTGTATTCTACTTGCCTGTAAAGATGAGCCTTATGGATATTTTTGCTGTTGCTTAAAGAATCTATGTGTTTTCTGGTCGTTGTGCCTGTGCTTCCTTTACGTCGTCTTTAAAAGAAGATCGTGACCTAAACTCGGCAACGCCTCATTTTCTCCTGCCTTTTTCCTTTCGTACATTATTGACCAAATTTGGGCCTGTGTGAGACTGCCACGAGCAAAATAGAAAAATGGAACCAGAGGGACACAAAATGAATATGAAAGAGATCGTTAAAAGAAACTCAAGAGCCAAAATTTAGACTACTTCAAAGCCAAAGCACGTCACTATTCCGTCAACTACACACTTCCTTCTCAGGTACTGAACAATGACACAAATGCTCACGTTTAAACTAGATCCCACAAACATAACCTCAACCTTAGCATTTTCTTAAGCTTTCGGCTAGTTCTAATCATGGGTTAAAAATTTCTGAGGCTTTCGGCTAGTTCTACTCATTGGTTAAAAATTTCTGAGGCTTTCGGCTAGTTCTACTCACGGGTGAAGCCTTTCTTAAGCTTTCGGCTAGTTCTACTCATGGGTATTAAGCCTTTCTTATTAGGCTCTAGGCTAGTTCTAATCATGGGTCAAGTTTTTCTTACGCTTTCGGGTAGCATACTCATGGGTTAAGCCTTTCGGCTAGTTCTACTCATGGGTTAAGATTTTTTAGGCTTTCGGCTAGTTCTACTCATGGGTGAAGCCTTTGAAGTCGATGTATGACGGATCAGCATGCGCACTAGTTGGTGTCGTTGAATACAAAGACTATAAAAGATTTGAATTTTGAATTTTTGACTTTTTCATAGGCTTTCGGTTAGTTCTAATCATGGGTTAAGCCTTTCTTAGGTTTTCGGCTAGTTCTACTCATGGGTCAAGCCTTTTCGTATAAGCTTTTGGCTCTTTCTACTCATGGGTTAAGCCTTTCTTAGGATTTCGGCTAGTTCTACTCATGGGTTAAGCCTTTCTTAGGTTTTCGGCTAGTTCTACTCATGGGTTAAGCCTTTCTTAGGGATTCGGCTAGTTCTACTCATGGGACAAGCCTTTTCGTATAAGCTTTTGGCTCTTTCTACTCATGGATTAAACCTTTCTTAGGCTTTCGGCTAGTTCTACTCATGGGTTAAGCCTTTCTTAGGCATTCGGCTAGTTCTACTCATGGGTTAAGCTTTTCTTAGGCTTCCGGTTAGTTCTACTTATAGGTTACGCTACTGTCAATGGGTTACTGTCGAGGGCTGACCCTGGCCTTACCCTAATAATGTAGTGAAAGGGAAGGACAATAAATTCAAATTCAATTGAAGTGTTAGGTTTCCCGGGTTAAGCCGTAGAGCATCGGTTAGTTCTCATAGGTTAAGCCGTAAGGTTCCTCCTAGTTCTCATGGGTTAAACAATGCAGTTTCGGCTAGTTCGAATGGGTTGAATCATAAAGTTTCGGCTAGTTCGAATGGGTCGAAAAATAAAATTATCGGCTAGTTCTTATGGGTTAGACCATAAAGCTTCCGGTGGTTCCCATAGGTTAAACGCAACGTTTTGGTACGGATTACGGTTCAGTTTAGTATGGGTTAAACAATGCAGTTTCGGCTAGTTCGAATGGGTAGAATCATAAAGTTTCGGCTAGTTCGAATGGCTCGAAAAATAAAATTATCGGTTAGTTCTTATGGGTTAGACCATAAAGCTTCCGGTGGTTCCCATAGGTTAAACGCAACGTTTTGGTACGGATTACGCTTCAGTTTAGGGTAATTTGGATGGGTTTGTTTTGTACGGGATTTAAGTTTAGGTTATTGTTTATAATGGTAAGTTTTAGGTTAAATTGGCTTTTTATAAAACGAAAGCCATACAAAATCTGTGTAGTTCATACCGAATAGACCCAACAACCGTACAGTACAATCGGCTAACCTGAATGAATAATTTCGGTACCAATAAAAATTAGTAAAAAATTAACCGGGGTTTATATTAAGAAAATACCAAATTAAATTTACAAGCGATTGACTATAAGAATCTGAAGGAAAAAAATTCAACTAAAAAAAACCACACAATAACTTAAACGGCGTTGGAATATTACAAAAGTCAGGTTTGCGAAAACTTTTTGGCTAAATACTGAAAATTTTGCGATTGCCAAAATTATTTTCTTAAATTTCTAAGTGAAATTTCTAACTAAACTGCAAGTGCATCGAAAAAATTGTAGGTAAAATTAGCTAAAAATTTTAAATAGCTTTTAAATCTTACACGAATTGAAAAATTATGTTTGCAAAATGTGTTTGCGAAAACATCGACGCCAGTTTTGTAAAACATTAAATGGAACTTACCAAAAGTTTTGTGTCCAATTGTCAAATTTTTTTGTGTCCTGTGTCTGTCTACTGATCTAATTAGAGTCCAAGGCCAAAAGTGTTAAGTGGACATGCAGAGTAAATGAAGTGAGATGAAGTGGCGACAACTACGGACCAATCAAATTCTGTTTCTTGTGTTCTCTAGCTTGAGCATTTTCCTTATCACAGCCAGAATTGTCACCACCACCGCCGCGGCCTTCTGTTTTCCGAAACTTGATACTAATTTGTCACTATTGAATAAAAAACGTTTTGTGTTGATTGATATTCAAGGCGTGGCGCTTCTGCCGCTTTCCAAAAGTGTCAAAGGAAAGATAAACTTTAAACCCAAAGGCAGATAGAAAAGATCACGGCCACCAGTTGATTACAGTTACTTTTTTGAAATCTCATGTCACCTACCACCACCACTCAAAGCCTAAAAAGGTCAATGACATTTTGGCTTGGGCAGGGTCTGGGCACCGTGTGGGCACGGTGCTATGTCAATGGTGCTTGGCACGGACTTTTGGGCGGGAGTAGCCTTAATCGCGGTGCGGGGCCCTTAATTGAGGATGGATTGAAGACGGTTTGGTGCGAATGAGCAAGTAGTGGCTCTGGCGCCGTGTGGCACCGTGGCAGGGCCGTGGAGTGGGCACGGTGAAAGACCCTGGAAGAGAACTCTCCTGTGGCTCTGCCCAGCTTTGACTGAACTCAGAATTTACTTTATGGTTGAAGTTTAACGAAAAAAAGAGAGGCAGCGTACTACCCCACTTCCGCCCTAGCTTATTTTCCCCCATCCTCCCACGTAACAACGACAAGAACGAATATACGACGGACGGACGAACTGCGACCAAAGCTAGGGCTACACAACTTCGAGTTGTTACCCCAACCCTACAAAAAGTTTCTTATAAGCAAAAAAGTTTAAGAGAGCCAGCTACTGAAGGAAGCCAGCCTCAGCCAGCCGCTTTCGTAAGTTTCGTAAGGCCTTTATATCTTTCTGACATGATGTTCGCAGAAAGTAAGCCCAAGCACCAGAAACAAAAAAAACTTAAGGCCAACAAGACCAAAATGAGTTTTTAGAAGCGGCAGACACTAAGAGCCAACATAACCTAGAAAAAAACGTCTTTTGGAAAAATGAAGAATGAGGAGGCGAAAGTAGGACTTAAAAACTAGCCAGAGATTTTTTGGGGTTTGGTTGAACGCCAGTTGTCTTTTTTAACCAAAATCAAATGCAAAATAAACTCCTGCAAAAATTTAAAAGAAAACATGAAAACGACAAATCAAAACTGAAGTACCCACACAAAAAACGGCAAAAAATGTAAATTTTGAGTCCGATCTGAGTGAGAATTAAAAAAAAAACAGTGAAAGTCGAATCACCAAATTGAATTCACCAAAAATGGTGTCTCGAATACTCGAATCAGAAAATTAGATTGAATTCACTGAAATGAGGATTCTAACACTCGATGCATAAAAAACGACAAAAAATGTAAATTTTGAGTCAGATCTGAGTGAGAATTAAAAAAAAACAGTGAAAGTCGAATCACCAAATTGAATTCACCAAAAATGGTGTCTCGAATACTCGAATCAGAGAATTAGATTGAATTCACCGAAATGGGGATTCTAACGCTAGATGCAACAAATTCAATCGATTTCACAAAAAACGATTATTCTAACACTCGAATCACCGAATATTTGAATACAGAATCACCCCAAAAGCTTGATAAAAATTAATAATGCAAATAATATTAAAATTGAAGAAATAATTATTTAAAAAAGTAGGATAAAAAAACACTATATAAAAACAGTAATTAAAAAAAACGGTGAAATTCGAATCACCAAATCAGATTCAATTCACCAAAAACGGTGATTCTAACACTTATACTAAAAAACGCGTCGTAAAAAATATACACAAAAAATGTTGCTCGAGAAACTTAAAATATAAATTTTAGTCCTCAATTAAAATAAAAAAAAAATTTAAACGGCGTAGATATTTACGTACACTAAAATTCAGAGTAAAAGGCATCTTGAAAATTGAGTCAGAATTAAAAAAAATGGTGAAACTCATCAAAGTCAATTCACCAAAAACCGGGATTCTAAACATTTGAAATTATAATCCGCGTCATAAATGCAAACAATAAAATTACGAGAATATGACGGAAGGACGCCGGACAACAATCTTAAAAAATATTTTCGTTCCTCAACTAAAATAGAATAATTTTTGAGCGGCGTAGATATTTGCCTAGATCGAATTTCTGGGTAGAAGGAATCTTGAAGAAAGTTGTCAAGATAACTGGAACAGTATAGCCAAGCGCCAAGTCAAATTCTGTAGAAATTCTGGCCTTATGCATGGTGAGTAAAGATGATTGATTTTTTTTTGGCAGGAATGTTTGAAATTCTTGTGAAAGCTGAAGAATTTGAGAATTGAATGAAGAGAATGATGAAAATGTTGGAATTTGGTTGGGAAATGGTAGTAGGAAAGGTGCTTTTGCTTTTGCGCAGAAGCAGAAAGAAGAAATTGGAGGAGTTGGTGGTATACTTGAAGATGGTGGAGAGTAGTTGATGATTAGGTAAATTTCTTTTTTTGGTGATTGAATAGAATCTGGGGTTGGTTGAGGCCTTTTGTGAATGACAAAAGATTTGTTGAAGAAGATTGGAAATTGGATTGGTTCAGAGTCCTCTGCTTTTTTTTTTGGTTGGGAAGAAGGAAGATTTGTGGAAGATGAGAAATAGATAAGGAAGATCATAACTACGAAGGAAAAAGAAAAAGTAAGTCAAAGAAATACAAAAGATTCTTCTTCAATATTCCCATCTTCCCACTTTCCCATATTCTACGTCCAAAAAACATCTTGCATGACCTTAAAACATCTCAAGAACAGACTCACAAAGTCCTTCCTCTAAACCAATTTAGACGATGATAAATGATGAGCTATGACGCTC
>JABASL010000954.1:0-12939 GCA_019775825.1 Neanura muscorum | reverse complement strand
CGAAAGGCAGTGATGTGTAGTATAGCACCCCGCTGAAAGGTGCTAATAGTGAATGTCAAAAGATCCACTTCCCACACCAACTGCTACCTAATGACAAGGTTTGTCGGCATTTTGTCCAACATTTGAGAGGAACCACGCTTGCAGCCGTGAAGGACATAAATCTCTTTTAGACCAAGTGAATTGGGCTATTTCGTATTGACGGCTGTAATCATAGCTGTCCAAGAGGCTAAACTGAAAGACAGAAGGCGGTAAAACCTGTAATTCCTTCACAATATAACTTAAAATATGGGCTCATTGTTATCACCATATTTTCACAAGCTCATAAAAGCAATTCACTTAATGTTGTTGTCTTCGCAGAAGGAAATGGCACTAAAGAAAACAATTGAATTCATCCAGATCCCATTGTCGGCACAACTTACACAGGCAGTAATTTCACCTTTTTAGCACGTTTTATGACTATGACATTTTCGGCCCAGTGTCTGCGAAGAATCGACGAAAGATGACAATTCCATAAATTTTATGATCCCCTTAAATCCCTGTCCTTCCTACGTACCTAACGGGGTTTGATATTGTAAATTGTAATGCAGTCTCCCTCCCGGAGAGTAGAAGAAGTGACCTGTCAAAACAAGAGTCAAAAGTACAATACTGTCCCTTAAAATCCCTTTTCAGCTTCTGCCAACTCGTCAACTGTAGTCGAGTGAAATTCAAGGCCAATAAATCCTTCACGTTTTAAAGCGTTTCTTGCAGTGACCCGAATAGACAAGTAGTATCTAACGGCAAGTTAATACAGAAATTATAGTATTTAGACCTAAAAATTGTTCAGGCGAAGTGATTAAGAACGCACTGCCTGTGTATTGTGGGAACAATAATGACACTCAAACCAAATCACTTCACTAATAATGATAAATTCATACAAGTACTACAAGAATTTTGTCTTCATTTATAAATATGTAACACTAAAATTTAAATTCGCACAGTTATTATTATTAATAAAAGAAAAGCAAAATAAACAAAGAAATTCCAATTGAACACTTGAAATATGACCGCCTTTAGGGTCTGGTAACAATGATCTTGGATTTTATGTCATGCGTTTCCTGTGTTTTAAAAATCGTGTTCCAGAATGAAACGCCATAATCTTTGAATTCTTGTAGACGCCTTTTAATTACTATTTTATATATTTTCCTGAGAAAGCGACTCTCATAAGCATCACTAAACGCTTAAGATTTCGATTAGTGAAACTTAAACACGCAAGCGTGGAAGGTTTTGAACCTGTTTATTTGATTTTTCGTTTGACTTATGATGAGCTGAAACAGGAACTTTTGACTATTGTACTATTATAATTTGATTTCTTTGGTATCATGCATTATGGATTTTAAGAGCTAGCATATGATATATTCTGTGGCAATGTAATGTGTTGGAGGGATGACAAGGGAGTCGACCGTCGAGGTGCCCTTTGCCCTTTGATTTGTGGTCCGTGGATGTGAAGATGACAGAAGAGATTTTCCTTCCTTTCGAAAAGCAGAAAGGAATAAACGTTTTGGCTGTCGGGGTCCTTTGTGCTCCCATGGCGTAACAACAATGACGTTCATAAATATTGACCGCTGACGTTGATGTATATGACCTGTCACGGACATTTTAAGTGCTGCCCCTTCTTACCACTTGTATTACCTCTGGAGCCTCCCATTCAAAATGAAATGTCCAATTTTCTTCAAGTCATCCCAGTCCCATCCTGTGAAAGGTTTTGGTGACTGGAGAGTGGCGTTAGAGGCTCAAATCCTACATCTCAAAACGTCAATTTCAAACAAAAGATTTATAAAAAATATTCTTGAATCTTAATTGTTTCAAGAGGTGTTTCACATATCCGGCAACATACTAATTGCTAACCGGGGAAACCCTTGTAACAAATGGTTTCCGCCTGTCTACTCAATTTGAATTACAAAGAGCCGCATACTAGTTTTCCGCAAAGAATAAAGTTCAACATTTAAAAAAAGAATTATGATTATTCGTTTGTATCTATGAGCTAAATTTCCCTACACCACCTACAATCCAGACCATTGATTGTAAAAATTCTAATCATACTTTTGTTAGAAAACTTACTTACAAATTTGGAATTTCCTAAAAATCTTTTCAAAGCGCCATCACCGGCTTCTTCGCATGAAACTAGATTTGTCGGGTTTTAACGAGAAATTCCCTTCGTTAGTTATGTTCAATAAAAAAATTTCTCGAATTCAAAAATCTAATTACCCAGTAAACTTTCTAAATATAATCGGGATTCTCTCGATCGGTGATTCAGGCGGAGTATGTGGGGAGCGACAATGTATACGAGACAGCGAACTTAAATGTTTTAATACATTAATACTTTAAATATATTTAAGGTATCCGAACTAAAATTTTAGCAATGTCGTGGATGTTGGGACTGGACTCAAAGCTCCTTGTTTTGATTTTACAATATGAGTGAGAATATGAGCAGACTGTAAAGATTGGTTACTACGAATTAATGTTAAAGATTTATAACCCATGTCAAATTAGCAGAACCAAATAGGGGAACGACCAAGTGCATATTATAATCAAAATTACACGTCATTGTTATAAAAACTGAGAGCAATTGTTTGTTGTTCCTGTTCCCATCAAACACAAAGCAATCGGAAAGACGGCTATTCGGAACGTGACAACAAAAAGTCAATAAGTTTCCCTTTGCGTTAACTTTCCAAGCGTTCACACAAGGATGCTTTCCACAGCGGTGATTACCATTTAGCGCATGTTTAAAACAACACAGGAAAGATGTTCTTAAAGTAGCTTCTGTTTTTTAAAGTTATAAAATAATTCATAATGTCATTCAAAGTTTCAGTTGCGCCAAAAAACTTCCTATATTTTCTAATCCCAAGCCTAAGTGCTTCCGCTTTCTACATGATAGAATATTATGTTTCTAGTTTTCAAGCGGGTGAATGGTGAGAAAGTGCATTGCTACAGAAAGTTAATACTGTAAGGGGGTTGCTTTCACTCAATATAACTTATCTCAGTCGAGTAGGATCACGATTCATTCAAACCCAGTTTTGCTAAATGATTCGAATAATAATTGTAGCTGTTTACGATTCGCTATAACTCATAAGGTTAGAAATTGATTGGTAACTTCTACGTTTGCAATTGGGTTGAGCTTTCATACGTCACGAGCAATGCGTGCAATTTTAGTGCGCAAAGTGTTTGCCCTTGCAACCCGCATAACAATACAAGCATTCGAGTTAAAGATATTTAAGTCATTGTTCAGCTTTAGATAAAACATTTAGCTTTATTAAAGAAGGCTCCCACTGCATGGAAGCGATTGATCAAACGAATGAGGTTACCCTTGTTTTTCACTTTTCTAAGCATCATCTGCAGCAGGAGTCATTAATCAAAATGGAACCAATGAAGGAGGCCTCCTCCATGTTTCCGTTCACATCCCATTCATCATCATTTGATCCGATACAGGCAATCGATGAAGTGTTGAGACCCGAGAAATTTCCCCTATGGTGATCCGAATACGCTGCAATCACGCTGCAATTCATGAAATTACATTTTATTTAAGCTCGGAAACGGTGCGTATTATAAAATACACAGAATCGTGATGCACATGGATGAAATCAAAAAGTGTAATTTATATCGCCGATAATTAAGTAAAATTACCATGAGTTTCAATTAAATAAAAGAAAAAGCACGTTCTACAAATTCCCTCTAAAAGAATCAATTTTAAAATCCCACTTCTCCTCCACATCGAACGATTTGGTCTAAATTACGCCACTTCCCTGTCGGGAGCTTCTTCTTGTATCCATTTATTGGCTAATTGCTAATTAACTAGGGAGCTTAAGAAATATATAAAAGGCACCGCAGGGAAAGTCAAACATAACCTAAATCAAATTAAACCTTAAAACGACATAGCAAAGTAGCGATAGCCAAAGGAGTTTTTAAATAATGACCTATATATTTCTTAGAAATGAATCGAGTTAATTAGGCAACACTAGTTGTAGAGAACGTTAAACTTCTCTGCAATTAAATAATTGTTAATTTACAGATGACAATTTATTTTTAGGTAGCTTGATGTAAAAACGACTATAATCCCAGCGGGTTATGATTAACTCATTAAAAAACATTTTTAAGAATAGAAAATTTAAATTTGGGCAAACTCACACAAATCGTTCCAGCCAACCCTAAGATAATTATTTTACGGTTGGCTGGAACGGTATCTCATTACCGAACCCAGGGAATACCTGAAAATACGGTCAAGGCGTTCGCAATATTTTCTATTACTTCCTATGTAATTCATAATCATTTCCTCACACCAGAAATGTAAACTTCGCTTAAATAAATGATTAATAACTGTTTAATTTGCGACGTTATTCATTTGACATTATTTTATTCGCAAAATCAATGAAAATTTTTGTGAAGGGGTCCCTGTTGCAAGGATTAAAGCGATTTATCTGACGCTTGACTGGCTGGCGATGATGACTGTGGCCTTTTGGGAATAATGGTATATTTAGGAAGACAGAGTGGGAAGTTCATATTTTATGTTGAGAAAGCATGAAACTATTTATATTCATTGGATGTCAGTTCTTTCACCATTTTTCAATGACGTTCCCATCCCAGTCCTTTTCTTTTGATTCCTAATTAGCCGTAGTGTGAAGAAGGCGACTTGTCTCCGCTGTCATCGTGACTCTGACGGTTGAGACAGGGCTCCAAACCTCCCTGACAGCCTTTGTTCCGCTCCCTGGACACAATGGAACTCAAAACGCACGTTCGGCCTGATAGATTAGCACTTCGTCTTTCTTCCTGACAATGACGAAGTATCCTTTCATTAAGCCTTTCCTTTACCTTCTCCGCTCCGAACAGGCAGGCAGCTTGCAGTCATTTACGTTTTTTTCTGGCTGCTCCTCAACTGCCAGGCGACAGTCACGGTCACGCCTTGAGCATGTCACGAACTTCTAAATCTTCCAGGTTGGGGAGGAACTGCCCCCTCCTACCCTCCCGCTCCCACCCCAACACGGAGAAAGCGCTAAACTCCCTCATATATATTGTTGTTGTTGACCTTTATGTCAGTGAGAATATGAAACTTTGGAGAATTGTCTAGAACTGTGCCAATAGTGAACACTGCTGTACACTGCTGGAATTCCTGAGTCTCGAATCAGATCACATTTAAGAATTATGAGTAAGATTTAGTCTTTGGCAAATTTGGTTATTAATAGCTGAAGCACTACATTGAAGACTCTCAGTCAATTATTAGTATATATAATGAGTAAATAGTGAAGAGATGAGGTGACAATTTCGTCTTTCTCTCACCAAGGGAGCCTGTGAAGCTTCAAGTCACAGAGTGAATTCTATTCGCTCTCTGCTCCATACCTCTGCGTTCTTCCTCAACAACTCCTCAAAAGAAACAGAAGGGGAAGAAGGGAGGCATAGCGTCTCCTTCATTACAAACACCAATCCTGTAAAACATTTAATTTCAAAAGTTAACAAAAAAGATAGTGAAGCGAGCTAAGCGAGCGATCCAACTAGACATTTCCGATTCTAGGATCGAATTTACATTTGACATTTACTTAGACTACCCAAACAAGCCCTTTCTAAGGCGAGATGGATACTGACACAACTTATTTGACACTTTTCTGTACCCAGCCCATCCTAGGACGGGCTTGCTTGGCTAGTTTAATAGATAATGACTATAAAAGGGCCCTTTTGCGTGGAGTCAGGAATGAGCTAATACCCTGATAAAGCTTAGTTTTAACCGCTAAAGGTTCGTGGTCTAGAGACCCAGAGATCAACCATGATCAAAAGTACACCACATGTCATTTAAACCCAGAACTCGTTGACTCCCGTCAAGTATTCTCCAGTAAATTGTGACAAGATCCAATTTCTCCGAAAACTTCAGGGATGAAAAATAACGCTTTTCCGACGCTGTACGTATATTCTCCAGGTTATCTCAATAAAATAAAAAGAACTGGCATTATGGAATGTATGCAAACTTAATGAAAATAAAGTGTCACTCCAAAAACACTTTGCGGTGGAAACATTTCCAATTTAAAGTCGACAGTTCAGAACACTAACATGGTTGAACGAGGTGATGTGACAATTGGAATAAGTGAAGTCGGAGTGATAAACAAAAGACCCAATAATAAATGCAATTTTGGCTTTCCTCTTCATGCGTGCAAATGGAGTCAACTAACTGTAGCCAATTGGTATGAACCGAACCGAGAAAAAAAATGAAAGTGTGAAAATCTTTAGTCGACCCGTAAAAACGAAGCTTCACAGAGAATGAATTCCATTCTTTTTTTTAAATCAAAACACGCCATAAATCTTGCGGGAGAGTGCGAGTGCTTTTTTATGGTTTAGGTCTGACATTTTAAAATGAAATGACAAGGGCACATTTTATCAATTCTAACTTAACAAATGTATGTTAGGGAGAAACAAAACAGGAGACCTTTAAAAAGTGTAACGCCATGAAGTTAGGAAGGGTGCGTCGCTGGCTGGGTCACGGAACTGAAATGTTGATCTTCTCATCAGCCCTGTGTCGGATCTATTTTATCATAACATCCATAGGGAACAGGCGGATGACTCAAGCGGGATCCAATTTTAAAATCATAACGTTCGAGACACATATTCCAAATTCTAAAGTTTTTGTTACTCCCTGGATAGCCATTAACGAGTAAAAGAAAAAATTACCCCCTCCCACCTATGGTTACCAGTAGCAAAAAAATACAAATATAACTTGAATCTCTTGAACAATATTAGCGGATTCCTTTTTGATTCCCACCCTCAATTTGGGCGTCTTCCGATTGGTAATCGGAAAGTCAAGAAGTAATTTATGCCATGAAAATGTATGCCTTTGACATAACGGTATTTATAACTGTGACATCTAGGATGGGGATGAAATAATTTAATTTTTAAATTAAGTAATGTTGGCAGCCTAGACGCATGCTTTAGGTTTATTTTTTGGGAGTATTAAGTAATTTTAATGCCGTGTTGTACACGGGCTTGTTTGGGAACACTCGCTCGCTCGCCAAGAATAATGCGGAGTGGATTGTAACTCCGTTTTTTGTTTTCCAATTTAATTATTTTTAAGCGTGGGACCGCATGTTACTCCGCAGAGAATCAGAAAAGATATGTGTTTGCTTTTTGAATTGAAAGGACTTCATTTGACCTTTGAAGGGTCAAGTGCCAACTGTAGTTTCTTAGTCGCTCGTTACGCTCGCTCTCCCATGACATTTGAGATCGGGAGCAATGAGCATCTGTGGGTTAAGAATGGCCTTTTGTGGACAAGGTTTGCGAATTTTTCGATTAAAAACAGAAGACTAATGGGCTTTTTACAGTATTTTTGCAAGAGGTGCGGGTGCGGACAATTATGTTGCACCTCGGTTTTGAGCGCACTTGTGTTTGAAAAAACAACAACATTGTTTTGCAGCCGCGTCGTCGTCCGTTTTCTTCCTTTGCAAAGGGATCTGATAGTAAGGGAAATGGGGAGGAAGGTTAAAAAAGTCGACCAACTCACCGCTTCATAATCCACGACATATCTTGGACAAGGATTATAAGAAAGATTTTGTTTTGTAGAGAATTTAAGTTAAGTGATCTCAAAAATAGTGGCTTAAGAATAGCTTGAGAATGGGAGTCACTTGAAAAAAAGGGGTGAAATGTGGCGGCGTTGAGTGACAGCCAAGGAGGGCGGGTATTGTGCCGTTGCGACACGTAATGATGAATGAGTGTCGATCAATCACCCCTGTGTCTCTGAGTGGATTCCACCATCTTGTCATTTTCTTTCTTTCAACCTTCTCCATTTTCTTCTTTGAAAGTGCAAGCTGGGGGTCGAGGTCCCAAGACAGACAGGACCAACTGATCTGACATGTCATTGAGAAGTAATGATCCTTTTGTCCTCAAAATCCCTAGGAAAAATGGTCCCAGTGACAAACACCCCAGAATTACAAATGTTTCCAGCTTAACCCAAACCTTACCAAAAACCTTTACTTGGTACAATTCTACAGCGACGATCCGCTTACCGCCGCCACTCGTTTCCTCATCTTCAATACCCATCCATTCCTTCGCTTTTTCCCAAAAAAAATAGCAAAGGATAAGATACTTCCGCTCGTTCCTCTGTCCTCTGGGAACAAATGCTTTCGCTTTAACACATCTTCTTCCATCGTACTAGGATTAGTCAGACCTTGTCAACTATTACATTAGGGAGTGCATTATTCATCCCTTGTCAGAGGATCATAATGGAAGTGGGACCTAGGATAGCTGAAATTACAGTCACCTCAAACCTAACTACGTGTCACAACTTAAGTACAAGAGTCCATTTCCATCGTTCCAATCATGGTGAGAAATTGGAGGTCATTCTCAACCGGGAATTTGGAGTTTTACAAACCTAAGGACGATCAGGTTTTTAAGTTCATTGGAGATACACTGCTATGATATTATTCTGTAGTACAAACCTATTGGAATATCCAGGGTGTAAGGATCATTTCAGATGGGCAGATTCCTTCCGCACCAGAAGATTATTTTTCTTTATAAGCCACAACTACAGCCATTGTCAATCAAATTTTACGGTGTAAAGAAACCATTCGCTTTTGGATCCTCTTCAAGTAAAAAAGGACCATCTTTCTGTGAATGAAACCTATTCCATTTCAAATCGCATAATTTTCTAAATCAATCCTGCACTCATGAGTGAAGGATTTTTGTTAGCTA
This sequence comes from Neanura muscorum, assembly GCA_019775825.1. Lineage (NCBI taxonomy): Eukaryota > Metazoa > Arthropoda > Collembola > Poduromorpha > Neanuridae > Neanura > Neanura muscorum. Next base: position 4,242 of record JABASL010000954.1, on the reverse strand, counting down.
AAAACGATTCATGAATAAATTGATGAAGATCTGGGAAACTCAAAAGTTGGACGGACGATTATCGATGGCGTAAAGAATTTCACTTTGTTATTTAGGGACTTCGATTATTACAATTAAATATTCTTTAGTCTAAATTAAGTCACAAGGTCCATAAACCGAAACGGTTCTGCATCGAGTCTCAGCGTCTGGCTACTCATTTCATGGTATCAATGGCAGCGCTGCTGAGTACTTATTACAGCAGTATGGCATTCGGCATCGGTATTTCATTTATGTTCCTATTCTTTATTATTGCTTCCTCATCAATTATCCAGTATCCGCCGACAGCGGCGGATGTGATTTGAACAAAAGGAATCCTGTTCACTTTTTTTTAACTCGCTTCATTAGAATAACAGAAATGAGGCATAAGAAACCCTTCAGTGTGGTTCTGAATTTTACTAGCTAAAAGTAGCCCTCTGAGGGTAAACATAAACTTCCTCTGAATTTTATTGAGGATAAGAAGAGGGCTCTTCCTCTGGCTGGGGCGCTTTTCTGCCGCCGTCGCCACCGTGTTCAGCGCTCATCAAACAGCACTCTTGACACACAAGATGAATATCTCATGTCATCGGAATCGAAAGAATCATAGGAACGCTAACATCTAGCTGTGTGCCAGCAGGTTATGGCGGGCTGCACGGAATTCATCCAAATGGCACATTCTTGATCTTCACCTTCTCATCCGTCACCCAGTCACAGATCAATTCAGTTGATAAGTCAGTGATGATTGTAATATAGCTTATATTTGAATTCCAAAATTTGTTGGAACGCCTTGACGGAACACCATAATTCAAATTCAAACTTGGGTATTCCGAGCGCTGTTTCATAACGTTAATTACAACCGGGGGTCGCTCTTAGTGTAAGGAGCCTACTGTATAAGATCCGCCTTCAAATGTGGTTGGAGCTGATGGTTTATAGCAATAAACGTTTCTTGTGAACAACGTCCGAAAATGACTGAACGTAAGAAAGGGGTCTTGAGTATTTGAATTGATTTCAATGTGAATGGAATTTAATGTTTGAGGGACTTTCCCCGGAGAAATGTGATGTTCGAATATAAAGTCCATGAATCAGCGTTGGTGAAAACAATTGAGTGGAGCTGGAAGATGGTAAGGAAGGAAGAGGCTTAGCTTTAGTGAAAGCGTCTTTCTACAAGAGCATTCCTTAGATTTATAGTCACGGAGAGCTGCCAACATGGCATCGCCTCTTCCAGCCCCACTTTCACTTCCTTTGCCGAATAAATCATGGAAGCTCAAATGATAAATGTCCCACCAACTCCCTCTCTTAATTTTTCTCCCCAACGTCATAAATCAGAGACCTTTAAATCTTCCGCCTCCTTCTCCCTCGCTATTTCAAAATCAAATAAATTTACTTTCCGTCATGGCCGCCTTCTTCCCTGCAGTTCCGTTCGCGTCTACCAAACTTAACGAGAAGCACATCAACAAGGCATCTTGTCAGCAGAACTTGGACTTCCACAGTTTACAGATTCCTTGTAGAGGTACACACAATGAAAATCTCATTACAAAACACCCATTGTCTGTCAGTTCATTAAGTCCTTATGTGGCATTTTAAAATTCACAATCCAAAGTGCAGCAAATGAACGAACCCTTTCGGGTTTTACAGGGTGTCAAGGCCATATTTATACTGCTTAAAATAGCTGCATCAGACCCCAATATTACAAAACTCGGTTTAAAATTTTATGGGAAAGTAAGTTTTTTTTTGGCCTTAATTGTCAGGCATCAACGTTTTGTAATTTTTGGTCAGTGTCAACTCCAGGGCGTATTAAATTATCTGCTAAATCTGGTTCGGTTAATAAATCCAGGTTAAATTATAAGTAGTTGCACCAAAAACTCTTTCCCCCTAATTTCTTTGGGGCATTATTATGATGCACTAGATCGACGGTTTTCAACTTTAACATAATATACTTGGAAGCTTAACATTTAGCGAACAGGTGTAGTTAAAAATCATTGAAAACGGAAGTTTTTCAGTCGTAGTTTAGACAGTATAGCTGCCGCCACTAGCAAAAATGCTAATGGTTTGATGCAACCATAACGGCTTCGAACGAGGAATTGAAAATATTTACAATACGGCTACACGCTACACCCTGTCTTTACAATTTTTGAACTATTTCTGAAATGGGGTCATCGGGCGCTTTTACTGGATATGTCATCTGCTGACATGAAAGGAATGTATCGCTCTGGCTACTACGAAAATAATTTAACGGGAGGGTGGACAAGTATCGTAGGAAACAATTTCCGGTGAAAGTGTTTTATGCAAATGCACTACAATTTCTCCGTAGATTATTTTGAACACGCTTTAAAAAACTCCCTGTATGTACCATTCCGTGTGCTGTGGTTTATGCTTATTGGTTCCCTCGTATTACTTCAGCGATTTTTGATGTTACCATAGGCAGCCACCATCGCTAATCTGAGCCTTAATCCAGCCGCCCTGCGTAGCTGTTACTACTAGCTGTACTTTCTTTTTTTAGTTTTTCTGACGTCCTACACAAATTAGGATGTAGGTGACGCATGCATCAGTCCACGATCCTTTAAGAAAAATTTGTCCGTAAACTCGAGCTGGGGTTGGGGCAAGGGAGCAGTAGATAAAATTGAGGAGAAAGTAATGTGGCAGTTTGTCCCAAGTCCAAGATGAATGCTTCTTATGTCCGGAATTTTCTCTGTCGACCAGTCTATTTGGCCAATGTGGCCAAGAGCCGTTAGTCTCTCCTCCTTTCTACACAACTGGCAATCTCTGTCACAATTTACGTTGAGTTATGACGCAGAGGCCGCGCCTAATCTCCCAAGATTTGTGGCCCTCCTTCCAACAAACTGCTCCCAATGTTATTACTTTTATAGTTTCCAGAGCTCTTTTTGGGGTGCTGAAACTCAAACCGAAAGCACATTTATTTTATCCGTGGGAATAAAACTTTCATCCTGAGATCAGGGAACGATAGAGTAATGGAAGACTTTGTAAGACTTTGTATGAGTTTAGGAATGGTTCAGGATGGGTTTCACTGGTCCAGAAGGCAGAGTCATCATGTCACTCCAGACGCACATCAAACGCCATCGGCCTCCCTATGTATCACTTTCTAGCTTCTGCACAGTAAACACCACATCCAACGACAGCAAGCGATCAAATCCGCAATAATTACCTAAAACAGCGATACGTTGGCTTTGTATTTGCACGCAATGCAACTTTTGCTTGTATTCTGAAAGTAACGTTTCAAATAATGTTAGTGTTTAATAGGAAGCATTAAAAGCCTTACAGTTTTTTTTTAAGAATAGGCTATACATGTTGTCAAAACTCTGCTACGTATTGCAAGCTAATAGGCGTAAAATAACCCCGATGGACTTTAATTAAACCCTGATGAGATATTCCCTAGTTATGTTCACGGTTGATTCCTCATGGATGCTAAATTACAATCGGCAAATATTAAACACACAGACAACAGACATCCGCTGTTGTGTTATTTCGTGTTCGCCGCTATAATTTTCACTTTTCTTTAAAAATCCTTACAACTTATTTCCTCTTCTACAACCATCATGAATGCCAAATTATTATTTGCCAAACTAGGTTAGTTTACTAAACGTTTATACCTATCCAACTAGCAAACGGGAGGCTTTCTTCGAAACTTTGTTTACACGAGCATGATTGGATATTTCGACTCGGAAACAAACCCCAGGAATTTATGGAAAGGACGACCACCGTTCAAATTGAACAGGGGCTTTGGATAAATACATTTGGAGATGAACTGAAAGCAGGTTCGAAGAAATCTTTTGGAATCCCTTTCTGATCTCTTCGCTTCGCAGAAATCTCTTTTTCAAATTCAGCCTTGTTATTTTAATGCTAAATCCTAGAATAGATGGATACAGCTTAAGCTCCACCAACCCTTAGCAGAAGTTCAAACAGTACCATCTGTGTATCGTCAGTCCTATTGTCCGGAAAACAACATTTTGGCAATAATCTGGACTTGTATTGACCTTATTTAGTTCCCAAACTGCTCCTTTTGACCGTTTAATCTTGTCACTTTCTCCTTGAATCCACGAATTGACAAAAGAGTAGGACGCGATGCCTTGACAGGAACTAACTAGGACTAGACGCCATCGGATAAATTGAGAAAATTCTGAAACTTGGCCAAAGTAATCCACATGATACCCCAACAATGCACAATTTATGCCGTAATGCCATGGCGGGTTTTTCAAAAAAAAAATTTTT